>BMAV01024191.1:0-36362 GCA_019973955.1 Trichonephila inaurata madagascariensis
GAAAAGTTTTCAAGAAACTTAGATTTTTTATTTCAGGATGACTGCCCCTAATTTCCCGGGATAGGAAGAGTTTTGAAATTGTAAACCAAAACATAAGGGATATAAAAATTTTAAAAACAGAAGAAGATTATAAAAAAGAAAATTTTTTTTTAAACCCTACAAGATTAATGGGCTATACCCATATTTGTTGTAAAAGTGAGAATCTACTATAATTGAAATGCATGGCTATTGATGTTGGTCTAATTAATTGAGTAAAATTTATTCTGCCTGTCAAGAGTTTAAATTAAGGAGTAATATTAAAAATTAAATTTAAGATGAATGATGAAAATTAAAATTTAAAATGAATAATGAAAATTAAAGTTTAAGTTTAATATTGAAAATTAAAAGTTATAATGAAGATTCAAGGTTAAAATTTAAATAAAACTTGGAAAGCAAGGAGATTCAGAAATAAAAATTTAGGCACGTAATTTCTTAAGGGCCATTAAGACCCTCGAATAAATCACGTTTTGCTTCTTGGAGGGGATTGTGATGGGCTCACGCGTCTCTTCTGTAACATAACCTCTGGGTTCTTTGACGGCCAAGATTAATGGCAAATCTTTTCCAACCCAAATCCAAAAACTGAAATGCAATTGTGGAATGCAAATAAGATAGCTTTTAAAAGAACAGAAGTTTCAGTAAGCATAATGGCAATTTAGAGAAAGTTATATTTAGAAGAGATAGAAGTGTGAATTGACGGCCTATCAAAAGATTACCAAGATTTCTAGCCATTACTACAAGGTGCATGCTATTGCACGCGCGCCTAAAAGTCTCTGAACAGTGATTGAACCTTAGCTTGAATCAAAGTAGTACTGATTATTTGATATTAGGGCTTGTAATTTTATCAGAATTGAAAGTAGGCGGATAATATAATTATTTAGATAAGTGATCCAAGTTACACGATCAGGTTTAACTACAGCTGTGTGTTTGGTTTATTCTAGAATTTTAAAATGTCAATTCATTTCGAGAATCCCACACCTCTAATTCACGCTGACAATCAAAGATATGGTTGCCATAGAACGATCATATCACACATTTAATTTGACATGAATGTCAAGAAAATTTGCTTCATTGTTGTTATTATTTGTCTGTATTAAATTAAGATATTGTGGATAAAAATTAATGTTAGGAATATATATATATATATATACACACTGCTGGCCACCATAAATGCAACACCAAGAAAGACAAGAGATAGCACAGCAAAATTTATTCTGTAGATAACATGTTGACCAAGTATCAAATGATTAAATTTATAGACTTCTGTGAAGTGCGGTTCCTGCCAGAATCAGTAGCCAAAGTAGCCGCCATTGTTGGAGATCACCGCTGCCATACACCTCGGCATTGATTCAAAGAGACTTTGGATGTGTTCTTGGGGTACAGCAGACCAAGCAGTTTCCACACTTTGCCAAAGTTGATCTGGTGTGTCAGCTGGGGTGTAATCTGGGCCCAAACGTTGAGCAACCGGACCACGTGTTTCTATCGGCGAAAGATCCGAGAGCGAGCCGGCCAGGCCATTCAATCTGGTCATTGATGAAGAACCTTGGACAATGCGTGCCCGTGTGGTCGAACATTATCCCTATTGAAATATGGCTTGGCCAAGCCCCTGAAGGTAAGGAAGGACAACTGGCTCCAACACCTCGGAGATGTAGCGCTGGCTGTTTAAAGTACCGACAATGCGTACTAGAGGAGCGCCAGAGTGATATCAATACCGCCCCATACCATAATATTCCGTGAAGGACCAGTGTGGCGGTGCATAACGCAGCTGTTCAACATCCTCTCTCCACGGTGTCTTCAGACTCGAACCCGACCATCGTGGTGTTGCAGACAGATGCGTGACTCGTCAGTAAAGACAACTTCATTCCATTCTGCCGCCCACATCCTTCTTTCATCGCACCATTGGTGGAGGAGACGTCTGTGGTTCTGCGTCAAGGGTAGACCAAGCAATGGACGTCTTGCGGACAGACCACTCTGCTATAAACGGCGTCGAATGGTGCACGCAGACACTGAATGATGCGTTACAGACTCAATGTGCTGTGCTATGGTTCGTGATGTGACTGAGTGATCCATCACTGCCATGCACACAATTTGCCTGTCCTCACGTGAAGTGGTGCACTGAGGTGGATGCGATCGACCACGTCGGTCCGTCGTACCCTCCTGCATCCAACGGTCACACATCCACATAACAGTTGTTTGGTTTCGTCCAACATGACTACCGATTTCTCTGACAGATAATCCACAATCTTGGTAGGCCATTATCCTTCCTCTGTCGAACTCGGATACTTGATCAAAAGCTGATGTCTGCTGAAAATGCCTTGGAAAAGTTAAAACTACAACAGAAAACCTTTGGCAACCCTGTAAGAATTATCACTGACAGAGGTTCAGCGTTCACCTCAAAATTATTCAACGACTACTGTTCTGAAGAAAATTCAACATCTACAAATAGCAACAGGCATTCCTAGAGGAAACGGACAAGTTGAACGAATACACCGAACTTTGATTCCAGTCCTTACCAAGCTATCGTGAGACGACTCAACGAAATGGTACAAATACGTCGACAGATTACAAAGAATATTAAACAGCACTATATGTCGAAGCACAAAATGGACACCATTCGAACTTTTAATAGGAACCAAAATGCGTAACAAGGAAGGCATTCGAATCAGAGACCTAACTGCTAGAAGAAATGGCGGAAGAACTACAAGAACAACGCGAATTTCTAAGGAATGACGCCAAAAAAAACATCAAAACCCGTACAATCGGGAGAACCGAAAGACATACAACAAAAGAAGAAAGTAGCTCCAATGTACAAAGAAGGTGATCTAGTACCCAAATTCCACAAAGGACTCAATTTGGAACTAGACTAAAACTAAACCAAAGTTTTTAGGTCCTTATAAAAAAACCCAAAGTAAATTTCCCTAGAGATAGATATGAAGTGGAAAGGTTGGTCATCACGAAGGACCGAACTCCACCACCACCTCAGTTTGATTTAATGAAATATTTTTATACAAATTAAATTTTGAATAGAAATTATTATATTTAACCTTTCTCATATTATATCCTTTTCGAGAAATTAATTGCTATTATGTGGTAAAACTCGTTTCCAATAATTATCTTCTTTGTTTGTAACAATTATTATATCTTCGTATTATTCTTTACCTTTCGACCTATTCAAAGGAGTTTTTTTGTGTGTGTGTGTGATTTGGTATTTAGTTAATTGCAGGTCGCAATATAGAATATTTTGGTATTTTTATGTTTTATTTTTAGATCCGGAATTATAAATATCGGGTATGCATCTTTTCATCTGTATATTTTATTATTATAAGAACAATATATATATATATTTGGTTATTGCATAAACATTCATATATTTAAAAATTTATGGTTATAGCTGAATCCAATTTAGCTCTCTCTCTTTAGTAAATAATTTAGCTCTCAACACTGTAAGAGCTGAGAGACCAGCTCTGTCAGAGGAGGGTGATTTTGTAGGATATCCCATTTGTAAAAAGGTTAGATCATATCCCTTTCCAGAGGTCGGCAATTCTAACCAAAACAGTATTCCACATCAACGCCATCTAGCGTCCCTTTTAAAACGCCAACATAAACCTTTTTCGGCAGAGGCCCACTAACACCCGTCAGAGAAACGTCGTATTTCGCGCATCAGCGCTGTTCGCCCGCGCCAGGCGGTAAGTCTTAATAGCACCATAATGAGTTCTATTTAATCTCAATTGCCTTCCTTAAAGTAATGTGATCTAACTTTCCTATTCTTTTGAAATATTCCCCATGTAATTCCTCCCCTATAATTCATAATAAATTATTTAGTTTTCAACCAGTTTCTTTCTTAAACTATGTTGTCTATTTTATTTCAAAATTAACTAATACACCTTAAAACCCCCTAGACACCACGCCCATAAAAACCCCGCTATCTGAAGAATCCGACCTTTTGGAAGATTTCGGTTGGATTCCCACATATATTATAAAAAAATCTTTATTCAATGAATTTTTGTTAAAATAAATATTTGTTACAGCTGTATAATATATCTCAGTGTTGGAAAACCACTGTATCATTGATGTATTGTATAATTTCCCATTGGGTGGCGGAATGTTTCTGTTGATAATTCAATTGTCAAATCAAATAGAAATTTATATTGGTCCTTGGAAAAAAAATTTGATTCAACAGGAAATGTTTACTTTATCCCCTTTAGAATTTTACCATGTTGCACTTAATAGTTATCCAACCAATCGGCAACCGATCATTATCAATGATTCTGTCATGTTTAGTACTAAGCGAAACTCTGACGATGTCGTTTTACAAAAATACCCTACAGACAGTATTTATGAGTGACATTTCCTCTTACCGATATGTATTTTAAATAAAATGCAATGGGAAGATATATTTTATGAATCACACACACAAAAAAAATACTTACGGAATGTGTTTTAAAACACCTGTTTAAAATTTTTACAAATACTGTTTGTTTGATGGTATCCAGAGAATATCAAACGGATCAAATTATCGAATCCAAACTGTTTACGAGTTTGATTGAAGTGCTGTGTGAAGCATTGATCCTTCCGATAAAAGATCAATTTCAATGTGACGGTTTTTTACATGCGTACGGTAATCAGGAAGCTCATCAATGTTTATATTTCACTAGAGAGCAATTATTGGACCAGTACGGTGATGTTGCCTTCTGTGGCATAGATTACCAAAAAGTGGCTCATGATTTTTTTTTCAAAAACTCACAATCGTCAAACTACATGAGAGTGTTTGTGTCGAATAAGGAAAAATTTAATAATTTAAGAGAGCATGTACGTGAAATGTACTTGCAAAATTACTGCATAATTTTGTAATAAATATTTTATTATGATTTTCAATAGCTTATTTTACATCGACTACATTCAAAACCGCACAACATACAGAACAATTTGTACAGCTCAACAAACACTCCAAGTGTCCGGGACTTAAACAAGAGGCACAAGAGCCAGCTTCCTGCGTCACAGTATTAATCCGTTCTCGACAGCAAGGACATACAACCGGCAATTCTTCCGGAAACTCGTCCATTTGTTGAAATATTTGGTTCCACTGCACTTGATTTTTTTCACGTATTTCTTGTCGGCAGTAAGGACAATGAGCGTTCACAGCTAACCATTTTCGTATGCACTCGAGATGGAACACATGTCCACAGTCTAATGATTTTGTTGGTTTCTCTTCCAAACAAATACTACACGTCTCAGACATGGAATCTTGGTTGATCGACACACCTTTTTTGGAAGGTGTAACAAATAAAATACACTGGTGTGCAAAACTTAAGCAACAATGTAAAAATTTAGTGGATAGCCATGAAATTGCAGAAAAGGAGGTCTGGAGATCAGTAGAGGGAACACGTAAGTCAGTAGAAACGTCATGCGTATGCAAATATCAGGAACAAAACGTCAGAAGCGATATGAGCGTACGCAAAACTGCGTGGTGTCGGCACGCGCTGCTCAACAGTAGAATGAAATGAAGGACGGAGACGCAATTCACCATATTCTCTGCAAGTGCCAGTGAGTCACTTCGTGAAATATGGCTAGAAGAAATCATCTGGATGACTTCACACGTGGAAGAATGATCGGAAAGCTGGAGGAGGGGCGTACTGTCACCAGTGTAGCTGCAGATTTCGGAATCAACAAAAGTGTCGTTTCGCGCGCTTTGAAAGCGTTTCAAACCACAGGTACAGCTGTTAGAAAGGTTGGTGTGGCCACCCGAGGACGACAACTGCAGGGGATGACCGATATATCATCCTGCAGGCGAAAACAGTTCGAAAGCAGTGCGACATAGCCATCCTGTGATGACTATGACGTTCCGGATCCGCGTAAGCTAGAGGTGTGGGATTATCAAAATGATGAGACATATTTGTTCTTAATACAACTTTTATTAAGAATAACTTATATTACTTATTTCTAATTGACAACTTTATTTAAAGTGAGAGTTAACACCCAATTAAACCTTATATTCAAGTCAGATCACGCAACTAGATCCTTTATCTTAATTATAATGATAAACCGATTCATCTAACTACCTATACCAAATATTACCTTTTTGCGAGATCTCTTCTTCACCTATTGAGGAAATTCTATAATGTAATTGACCAAGCGAGGTTTTCCAACTTCGCTATAACGGGCACTTCTATTTCTTCCAAAGCTATCAGGCCTTCAACTCTTGATCTGAAAGATTCCACACAAAGATATCTCTCTAAACTTTGCCGCGCTATATCGTAAAGCTTCTATCCTTTTTAAAGTATATCTCATTTACATGTTTACATTCGTTTATCTTGCTTCTTGGTATTGGGTTGGAAGGTTTTGCCATTAATCGTGACCGTCAAAAGAACATATAGGAGGTTATGTTAGCAGAAGGACACGAGAGACGTCACAACCCCCTCAAGAAAGAAAAACGTGATTTACTTAAGGGTTCTCAATACTGTAATAAATTACGTGTCCTAAATCTCTATTTCTAAATTTCTTCGCTTTCTGAGTTTTATTTAAGGAGTTTTAATCTTAAATCCCCTCATTTTAACTTTTATAATTTCCAATATTTATCTTATTTAATTTTTCATTACTCATCTTAGAATTAAATTTAATATTCAATTTAAATTTAAACTCGTGACAATAAATTTTGCTCAATAACTAGGCAACATTAATAATTACTGTTTTAATTTATGCCCACTCTCACTTTTTAACATCCAATCACTTAAAAATAACTATACACTTAAATTTTCTACAAAAAATTTTTCTGTAGATTGCCTGAACCCAATCTTTTGCATCTTTATCAACACTGCATATATGGGCACGGAATTTCCGCTCCCTTTTCTTTGATGAAGTTATAATTTTTCAGGAGGGTCAGTCTCCCTGAAATGAAAACTTTGAGTCATTGTTTCCAATTTATGTTTACATAATATCAATTAATTTCACAATTATTTTGTATATATTGTTGTATATCACAATAAATTTTTCATCTCCATTCCCACATCTGGTTCCAAAAACTCCCAATGAGCCGCGCATCGTTTGATATTATTGTTGGTGCCCTGACTACGCCGCGTTTCCCTGAACCAGATGCCTCATAATGCGTAACAATACAACAACATATATATATATATACACATATTATACAATTACAAACATTTTTCAATAAACTATTATAACAAATAACCAAAGGAATTTTCGCATCTCACGAGGTCATACATCGAAGCAAACAAATGTGCGATTACAAATGTTTCTCCAGAAAAATTTTTAACAAGTCAAAGTTCCAAAAATTAAATAAACACTCATTGTAGTGTTTGACGGCTTATAACTTTTAAGCACCGCCCGGACTTCCTTCTTTGCAATAATTATTTCCGAATACCGCGTTTGGAAGATCATAAAAATGAAACAATACAAACTGATTTTTATATGTGTTCTCAACCATTACTTCCAACGATGAGGGGGTACTCCACTTTTCTAACTTTCCTCCGGTTTGCACTGGAATTTCTTGTTTTGCTTGTTGTAGGGCTTGTATCTCCTTGTCGTCCCACTTCATGACTTCCCTGTTGTCTCCTTGGCTGGTCGGGGTCCTTTTTCATTCTCCGTCGTGGCCTTAGGTTGGTAATTCTTTTCATATGGAACTTCAGTTGATTCTCTTCTGCTCTTCTTTCTATCTCTAGAAATAGTATTGGATGGAAAAAGTTCTTTTGTTTGTATTGTGGGTTGCCCTTTCTCTGCCACTTTTCTTTGTGGTCCACTTGCCCCTGACATTGCTGATCTTTTAATACCCTATTATTCCTTATCCTTTTTGCTTTTACTTTCATTCCCCAAATGAACTAGGAAGCGATCTGACCAGTGATTTGTTTTTATGGGTCCTCTCACAACATTTTTATATTGATTTGATTATTTCTACCTATCCCTTTTTGCCTCTAACACGTTTTCACCACCAGATTTTTCTTCCCATATTGTGACTCATTTAATCTTTGATGTATTTTTCCGAAATTACGAGTTTCCTGACTTGATCTTATACTATTTGGGATACCTGTTCCCTAATTCGACCTCGTCACATTTCCTATGACGATATATTCTTGTTGATCTACGTTAACTGTTAATCTTTTTCCTGATTTCCAGCAATACAATATTATTATAATTTTTAACTTCTAATACTCTATAAGGTCCCTCAAATTTTTGTTTTAAATTTAGCACATGTACTTTTGTTGGCTGCTGAACTTACAGGTGTGTTTTCTAATAAGACCCAATCATTTACCTTTATTTTTATGTCTTTTTCGTCTATTATAATATTTTCCCCACCTTTCCTGTTTTAATTTTCGTATAGTCTAGCTTCCTTAAAGCTCTCTTTTCAATATTTTGAATTTTTGAATTTTGAACTTTCCGATATCATAACTAGTTTTTGAAATGAATTTGTAATCAATTTTCGACCTAAAATAATTCAGCAGGTGATTTTCCGTTGTTTCATTTCACCGCCATTACGAATAGCGTAAGCAAACTCACTTAAATTGATCCCAAGTATCGTGTTGATCATTAACATAATTTGCAATCATTTGCACTATATCTCGATTAACTCTTTCAGTCCGATTTGCTTTGTGGTCGATATGCAATAATCTTCACATGCCTTATGCCTAATGCTTTTCACTTAAGTGCTCAAAAATTTCGGATATAAATTGGGGACCATTATCACTTATTAATTTTTATTGGAGCTCCATAACGCGATATATAGGATTATCAAAAATATCCGCTATTATACGAGATGAGGCCTTTTTAAGAGGTATAATTTCAGCCCATATAAAATCAATACCGAGAATACACGGGTATTCTAAATCCGTCAATACATAAAATAGCCAATTTCTTTCAAGGTGTCCCGATGCGAATATTCAATTCTACGATCCCCATGTTTTGGCATTTCGCACCTGTGCTATTGTTATTACCTGGAGTACGATTTTTTATTTTGCTTATGAGAAAAAATATTTTTCTATATACTTCTTCGATATAAATGATTTACATCTGCTCCGGTGTCCCATAGCTTTCAAAAATGTGTTATTTAATAAAATAGGAACGTGGGGAAGTTCTGCGGGTGATATACACATATCGGAGAAAGCCTAATTGTCTCTCTTGTCGACACCTCTTGAGTTGATCTTTAACAACACAATATCTAATCGTCCCCTTTGCATCCCTATCATGGAAGCTGAAATTTTCACTCGAACCCCTATTTCTACGGTCCCTCTATTAAAATTATCATTTCGCTCATTTCGAAATGAGTAACCCCCTGTTGTTGGATCTTTGATCATTATTCTGAAACCTATTCACCTCTGAACCCTCTATTAGCACGACGAGAGCTATTCTGTTGAAAATCATTTCTACTGTTATTTGGTCTACGTCCTATTTCCAGAATTCCTCAGTTTCTACCATTAGCATCAAAATTAGGCATCCGATGCGCATTTTGACCTCGTCTTTCTATATTATCGTTCTGAGAACCCCTTTTTTTAATTTGCAAAGAATATCTCTCTTCAGGTATGGTAAGACTTCTAAAAGGTTGGCCAGCTATCGTGTTTTGTGGATTTCCTTACTTCACATAATCTTGGATCTGTGGTTCGGTCGAACCAAATATGATCCACCAACTCTGCTTAAGGACATTCCTAATTCTAAACTTCTTTCATTTTTAATAATTTGTAAGCAAAGAATCAGATGGGTTTCTGATTTCTTCCCTGCTGGGACGCGTGGGAATTGCGTTTGCAGTATGCGTACGCTTGACGCGGGAGAAAGCTTTCGCTAATTCGGCGCCCAGGCTGCGCGGAAATCCGTGAAGCATATTTTGCACATAACACCGATCCAAATATCGAATGATACCAATCTTGAGCCCTTCCCCTGAGATGACTTTTTAAGAAGTAAGCACATGACATATTACTTGGGATTTCAAGTAACTGTATGTTATTCTCAATTGTTTCAATAAACTCTGCAATGTTCTCTGCCTAAAATACATTTCAGGTAGTACAGATACTTCCACCTACATTACTAACCCAGGGTATACACGTTCGGGCGCCATTGCGACATAACCATCCTGTGATGACTATGACGTTCCGGATCCGCGTAAAGCTAGAGGTGTGGGATTATCAAAATGATGAAGACATATTTGTTCTTAATACCCAACTTTTATTAAGAATAACTTATATTACTTATTTCTAATTGACAACTTTTATTTAAAGTGAGGTTTAACACAATTAAACCTTATATTCAAGTCAGATCCATAATAGATCCTTTATCTTAATTATAATAAATAAACCGATTCATCTAACTACCTATACCAAATATTACCTTTTTGAATCTCCTTCCTTCACCTATTGAGAATTCTATAATGTAATTGACTAAAGCGAGGTTTCCAACTTCGCTATAACGAACTTTTCTATTTCTTCCAAAGCTATCGGACAGCTATGCTTGATCTGAAAGATTCCGCAAAGATATCTCTAAACTTGCCGCGCTATATCATCAAAACTTCTATCCTTTAAAGTATATCTCATTTACATATTTACATTCGTTTATCTTCTTGGTATTTGTGGGTTGAAGGTTTGCCATTAATCGTGGCCGTCAAAAGAACATAGGAGTTATATTGTAGAGGACGCGCGAAGACGTCACAGCGGTCGGCAAGCGCCATTGCTAGAAACTCTGTGCAGCAACAGATCGACAAGTGTGGCGGTTTACTGTAGCCGGAACGCCTTCTACCAAAGGGGCCTGTTCACCCGCCGTCCTGAACCGCTGCCTCCGTTGAAGGAGATGTACGAAGCCACCGTTTACAGTGGGACAGAGCACAAAAACTGGACAACTGATCAATGGGCCGTGTTCTCTTTACGCGGATGAGGATCGGTTCAGTACCAGAAGCGATTCTCAACGCGTTTTTGATTTGGAGAGATCGGTGCCCGGTTTTATCCAGTAACATCAAGGAAAGACATCGTTACGGTGGTCCTGGAGTTCTTGTCTGGGTTGGCATTATGCTGAACGGTGGAACTGAGCTTCCCATTTTCGACAGAGGGTCTGTAACCGGGGATCGCTATTGTGAGGAGGTACTTCTTCCCCATCTGCATCTTTTCCGAGGTGCCATTGGCCCAGACTTCATCTTTATGGATGACAATGCACTGCACATCGCACTCTTGCTGTTGAGGAGCTGCTGGAAAGTGAAGATATCACTCGAATGGATTGGCCAGCGTGCTCCTCAGATTTAAATTCCATCGAAAATGTGTGGGATGCTTTGGGGAGACGTATTGCCACACGCTCACATCATCCGGAGTACAACCAACAACTCAAACAGATGTTGATTGAGGAATGGGCACTCCTACCTCAAGAAATGTTGCACCAGCTGGTTCTGAGTATGCGGAGACGGTGCAAAGCAACCATTGTAGTAATGGGAGGGCATATACCATATTAAGGAACATCTGCTTGTTGTTCTTCCTGTTGGATAGACAATTATGTGTCACGATACTATGCGTTCAATAAAGCTTGTTTTTGTTTGATTCCATACCGTATGCGTTGCATTCCTTTTTCAGCGCCGATGCTTTCGTCATCTTTACGTACATAATACTCTCCCTCATTTCAGAATTTCATGTCTCTCAGATGATTTTTCGTGAAGTTATGGCAATAAACCCACCTGTTGCTTAAGTTTTGCACACCAGTGTATTTGTTGCTTCGCAGTTCTCGTAAATTCGCTTTGGCAGAGGTGAAATATTTTTTTTATTCTTAATATATATATATATATATATATATATATATTATAATAATAATAATTATTATTATTATTATAATTTTTCAATATAAATAAAACATTTTGTGTTAATTTTTTGAAAGATGCATGAAACTTTTACTTTTTAAAGGATACAATAAACATCTCATTCATCATGGCTTCTTCTAAAAGAATGGATAATTATGGATTGGAAATGGAAATCTTCCATCCTCGTCTGGGATTTTCTATTTTCTGTTTTTTTCCCCCTGGTGGGGATTTTTTCAAAGAGCTTGAACTGGGGAAGAGGTATGCTTCGAAATTTATTTTTTGCGAAAATTTATTCTCTCACTCACACAAACCAATTTGCATAAACAAATAAACATATTTGCTTGTGTTTAGACACATAGTGAACGGATTCACCTGTATAATAAAAATTTTCGGTGATTTTGTTATGAGACACGTTGATTTCGAATTGAATAACTACGAGAAAAGAGAAATGAGAGAATATTACTTTTAGATTAATTAATTAATTTATATTGGACTCTCGTTTTTATAATTGGATATCAGTTAAAAAACATAATACTACTAACATTACTACTTTAATTTACATGGATATCAATGATGAAGACAATATTAGTTTTATAATAGAGAAATGCGCAATTATTACAGTTTAACTTATCTCCAAATCAGCCATGAGATTCATTTTAATTTATAACAGTATGATTTTTGCATATCATCAGTGAGAACATAATTTAAAATTTATAAAAGATAAAAAATATACAGCAACAGAACTTATAGGCAGGGAGATCTATGATTGGAATTTATTAAATTCACTTTAATGTAAAATTCTACAAATTTCAATACTATAAAACCAATTGTTATTTGAAAACCAATTGAAATTTAGTTTTAATTACACGAATATTATTACAGTTATATATATAAATTATATATAAGTGTATGTCGTTAGAGCATGTAAGAAGAAACATCATTTAGTACAAATAAAATTCTCAATTGCATATTTAATGCAATAACTATATTCCACTTATCATTTTTATTTAGCGTAATAAAATGCATAAATAAAATAATAAAATGCGTATTTAAAAATTCGAATGAATTCATGGTACTATATAGAAGGGCTAGAGAGTAAATAAAAAATTGGTCATTCATAGCATTCAGCAAGAAATATTTTATATTTTAACGAAAAAAGATATTTTTACTTTTTAAAGATAAACCTTTTTTTTACCACCTTGAAATTTTATTCATATTGTATCATGATAGTTAATTATTTTCCTAAATTAATAAGGTCACAAATTTCAAGAACGTGTTAAGAATTTTATTTTTTTGAGAGTTGAGAGAATAAATGTAAATAAAACTTTCCCTAAGACTCACAATACTTTCCAAATTACTTAGAATTCATTTTTACATAGTTTTTAGAATAGTGTGAAAATCTATTTTTAAAGTTAATATGAACTTAATTTCGACAAATAAAATATATAGTGCTCGATCTTAATATCTATTCCATAAAAGTGAAACAGTATCAAACAGTTGATTTATTTTTAATACAACAAATTAGAAAGTGAAGTTTATTGCTTTAATATTCACTGCTTTAAAAACCGTCCTATTCCTCCGGTAAAAATTGTTTTTTAGGGAAAAATTATCCTGTTTAGTTCTGTTCGGTATTCATATATAGAAATGGGTTATATTTTCCATGGTCAAGATCGAATGGCATTTTAAACCCCCTTCCTCTGAAAAAAGAAAAACGCACTTTTTTCCCCAGCATTACAATTGACTTCTCTCTCCGCAGTTCTTATTCTAAACGCATTTTCCGCTTCACTAGAAAGGATGATTGCCCTGAGAGTGCCAGGGAGAGAGATTTATTGCCCATCTTGGAGATCGTTAAGCAAACATTTACGCAAAAAATCTCGCATTAGCCAATACACCCAAGTATTTTAATCACTGTGTAAGAAAACGAGAAAAAAAATGTTTTATTGCATATTTGTTTATACTATTCATATTTTTAGCCTTTTCACATTTTGTATGCATAAATATACACCGTTATCAGCAGTATTTTAGAATATTTTTAGATTAATTAACATACTTAAGTATGTGTTTTCTTAGCTCGAATACACCATAATCTTTCAAAACATCTCCGATGAACACTATTTTTCAAAGGAAAATTTTATTTGCCTCTCATATTGAAAAAAAAAATCTCTCAGTGGCTTATAAAAGCCGACAGTAGTTCATTTACAACACGGAATATTAACGTACTTTAAAATTAATTAATTAATTAATTACCTAAAATAAAAGGACTAACAACACACAATAACTATATATATATATACTCTCGAAATTGTAATAAAACTCAGTTATATTTATTATTAGCTGAAGTATTCGTTCTTAGAATGGGTTAATTTCTTACAGATAAAAAATGTTATTCTTGATATAATAGCTGAGCAGTAGCGTACACACAGAAATGTTTCAAGAGGGGGTCAGGATCGAAAGTCCACCCCATTTTGGTATCATGCTCCAATACGCCGCCCAACATATTCTTTTGATTTTGTCGATTTTCGGGAACAAAAACAATACAAAATTAATTATTAAATAAATAATTAGCATTTATTAATAAAATTAATTATTAATAAGAAATACATGATTAAATTTCACGTAATATATACATAGAATTATAACCAATCGAAAAAAAATCAAGGGCTATGGGGGGGTCCGGACCCCTAGGATCCCCTTTGTGTGCCCCACTGCAGCTGAGTTTATAACTTAACTCAGTGGCACAACAGCCCATTAAGGCCAAAGAGTACTGTGTCCAACTCAGTATACGTGACCTTGGACCCTGAGGTGCATGAGCAGATGTTCCGGTCAGGTGTGGTCAGTCTGACGCGAAACCTCCAGAGTTAAATTCCCATGTAAACTTGGTACTCATTTATCGACCCACTGAAGGATGAAAGGTTGAGTCAACCTTGCCCAGTCTGAGGTTTGAACCTCGGACCTGTGGTATGGAAGCGCGATGCACTAACCACTCAGTCACTATGCTTCATAGCTGAGTTATAAGGAGAGTAAAACCTGGTACAAAACAATGTACAGAAAAATATGAAATAATTTTTTAATGAGTACACTAATTATTTATCTGTAATGCACCTTAAGCACTCTCAATGCCTGTTGTGGGGAAGGGGATCAATTTTCACAAACTCTCATTTTTAGCGGATCTCTACTCCATGAATGATTGATTGAATGAATATTAACGTCGCGTTGTTCAGCTACACGACTCTACTCCATGAAAGGAATGAGCATACAAAATTTCAGGTCTGTAAGTCTAATAGTTAAAAAACAGGAATATTTATCGCCGATTAAGCCCTCACAACACCCCTTGTGGGTCAATTTTTGCAAACCTCCTTTTGTAGTGTATCTCTACTTCATTAAAGGAACGTGTCTGTTAAATTTCAAGTCTGCAGGTCTAATAGTTCAAAATCAGGGATATTTATCTAAATCGTCCCTTAAGCCCTTGCAACGCCCCTTGTGGGTCGATTCAGGTAAAAATGGGAACCTTCTTTATGGATGGGGGGGTAGAGGGATACCACGTCATATAATAGGGATGGCGAATCAATGGCACGCGTGCCATTGATGGCACATGACACGATATTTTGGGCACGCCACCGAACAAAACGGTTTGCATTTTAGTTCAAAATATTTCTGTTATTGATTCGTCAATCAAGGAATTTTCAACTAGATTTTCTCATTTCAAAGAACTATCGGAAACGCTCAAGTTTATTATGTACCCTAAAGTGACTTCGTTTGGTAAACTGAACTTGCTCCAATTCGATTGGCTGGAAATTGAAGAATTTGAAATGCAACTGATTGATTTCCATTCTATTTCAATATGGATTCAAAAACTTATTGAAACAAGAAAAAGTTGGAATTGATTAAGAGAGAAACAAAAAGATGAACAAGCAATATACGTAAAAATGCGAGTAACGAGATTTTGGAAACATGGGATTCAATTCCACACACATTTAACTGTTTGAAGAAGCTGGCTCATGCTACTTTAACCATATTTTCATCTAACTATGCCTGTGAAGTCGTTATTTTCAGAGATGAATAACATTAAAGAGACTCGCTCTTAGAAGCCGTTTGGCAGGCGACTTTAATTCAGTATGCATTCAGCTAAAAGTAACATCTTACAATCCTAATATAAGTTATTCGTAATCTAATCTTCAACAACAGAAGTCACACTAATGTTACTTTAATTTGAATTACACGTATAACTAAAACATTGAATACTTTAAAATGCACAAAATGTATTTCTTCGTAGTAAATAAAGAGTTACAGTTACAGTTACAGTTAATATCTTTATGTGGGATTTGGATAAATAAAGAGTTTTCAGTTGTTAGTATTTAGTTTTATTATTTTCCCAATAATCACGTGTCAAAATTGTTTGGTGGCACGTCTATACCTAATTAAATATTTATACAGAAAAAATGGCACGTTGATCCATAAAGGTTCTCTCTCGCCACCCCTGCCATATAATCTCTTGATCGTAACGGGACTCGTTTCTAAGTTTTAGTGCCAACCACATTGTACACTCTCTGTTATGATATACATTGGTGATAATATTGCTTCGTGGGTGGCTAGTAATAAATGAACAGCTTAAATATTTCCCATTTATATTTGTTTCAAACTGCGAGTGAGTGAATATTAACGTCGCTCTGTTCAGCTACACGAGGGCTTTTGACGACGGACTTCGTAACTTTTAACCATGGTCAAGTGATGAGGATGATACCCGAGTTGACACCCCCTCTCCTAACTACCTCACCATACCATACTAACGGGAGGACGTTTGAGCTCTCGACAGATCTAACGAGCATCGCTCCCCTATACAGCGGGTCTTTAGTGGTACAGGGCTCTAACACATGACACCCCAGCCACGATCCGATACCTTGACCACTAGGCTACCTTGGCCACAATTATCTCGGAGAACTCGAGATAGTAAGCAATAGAATATTCACAATCTAGTAGGAGGTATATATATAAAGAGAAAATGCGTGTGTGTTTTAATATTCTTTTATTATATTATAATAAAAGTTTTAAAAGTGTTACAAAATAAAGTAATTATATATAAATTAAATTTTAAGTTTTAATTAATAGGGGGGGATGGGCTTTATAGATACTTGTAACTATATAAACTTAGAGAAAGTGAATTTATTTTGCATACATATTTATTTCTTCTCGATTTTTTTTTTACTGTGACTCGTGGAGCCCCTGGGTGTACTTTGTGGAACCCCAGGGTTCCGTGAAACACAGTTTGAAGACCACTGCCTTAAAACAATGGTTCTCAACCACTGCGCAGCAGCACTTTGTGTGCCGCCAAATTTTTGAAGGGTGTCACTAATTATTTTTTTTAAAATTATTAATTATACTCCGAGAGAAGAAAATAAAATCCGGAACAAAATCAATCGGCCGTTTTATAGAATAAATTCGCGGTATATTTAGCTTAGAGTTTCGTGGATAGATGGATATAAAAAATTTTATTGGGTTCGTAATCCACTTGTGTGATAATGGATACATTTGTATATGAATTAACTTTTAATGATGAGGAAAAACTAATTTCATTCTGTGTATTAATCAAGATTTAATTTCAAAGCATTTGGAAGAGTCAATTAATTCATTTTGGATTAAAATTAGAAACGATTATCTCATACTAGTAAAAAAAAATCTTTAAAAATATTGTTACAATTTTCTTCATTTTTTTTACGTTAATTCTGATTTTCAACAGTAACAAATATAAAAAGGAAAAGAAAAAAGATAGAGACTTTTAAATGTAGAAGAAGAAATGAGAGGGGCATTATAATTTGTCCGAATGAGGTACCCATGAAATAAAAAGGAATTAATTGAGGATAATTGTTTCCTGGCATCGTGTAATAATGAAGGAAGAGCTTAAATCTATTTTCAGCTCGATGAAACATTAATGTGAAGCTGTAATAAAAAATAAAGGCTACCCCATTAAGCATTGATAACTGACTGCTATCATCGGTATCTAATGTATATCGATAGTTATTGCAGAATAACTTTTTTTGCATTGCAAATATTTGAGTTTTACATTAAATTTAATATATTGAATTCTCTTTAAAATGATATAAAAGACTTTTCATTTTGTGCAACGTAACACTTTTCTATATAAGCATACAAACTTAAAAACCTAACAATTTTAAAAAGTTTCTACAATTTTGGTCACCACTGCATATACACATATGCTCAGAGAAGATTTCGAAATTTTATAACTCCTCCAATAAACAAATTCTTTTAGGTAATTACTATTGTTATGCATTTTATTCTCTTCGCTTGCATCATCTTTGTCGCATTTGACATTATTTCCATTTCTTTCTCAGGATAATTCAACACACAAATAATTTACAAATTGCTCAATTTCCTAGAATATTTTTAAGCTGAAATTTGAAAAGAAAGTCACTATTGGTATCACACTAATTACCTGAGCATCTTTCTCTAGAGCAGATATTGTTTTTCCCTTTTAAATATTCTACGAAGCCAAAATAAACTAGCATAAATTCCTCAGAAAAAAAAACTGATTGGGGAAGTTTTCTGCAGCTCATTTCAAGTGAATTACTTGCTCAATCAGATTTCAAAAATTTTTGATTCGAATATTTTAGAATGTTTTTGCAATTATACTCATGTTCATAAGCGTTAAGTTAAAAATGAATTAAATCATATTATATTATTCACTGATTTGAGTAGCAGTGCTATTTCACACAATTTAATTTTGTTTTTAAAAAGTTTTTGGAAAAGTTTAATTGAGACTTATCGTCTTAGAAATTGTTCTTAATTATTTTTACATCCTTACTTTTATATTTAAAAAAAAATGCTGTATTTTTATATATATTTAAACAAACAGATAATAATGAAGATTTTTTAATTTGGCTTAGAAATTTAATGTTTAATTATCTGTAAATGTGATTTAAAATTAGTAGCCGATATTACATCGAAGATATGAATTTCTATTTTTTATAATTAAAAACAGAAACCACTGTGTTCAAAGTAGATTATCATGTGTTATTGGTACTATGTGTAAGGACAATTAAAAAGTATCGTATTTGTTATTAAAAAAAATAAAATACTATTTTAACATAATTAACTCATTATAACAATATTAATTTTTGATTCAAGTGTTAACTACCAATCATCATATTTAGTAACTCAGACATGCTTGTATTCTTTACACAAATTGTTAAAATCTGAGTCAATTGAAATTATCTGCAGTCAGATTTCAAATTCTGCGTTTAATTTTTTTTTTTTTATATTATGTTTTTGTAGCTATTCGCTTTGAAAGATATTTACCAGATTATCCCATATGGTGTCAAAATGTTTATATCTGTGTAAGAAATCCTGTGTATTTTGCATGAACTTGCAACCTAATGATAAGGAGCTGTTCTTGTGCTTAAATGTAGAATTTAACGTCAAATCTGTCCATAATTTGTTCCTTTTCCTTCGTTCTAAGTGTTTTTCCCCACAAATGTAAAAAGGTGCATTTTCTGTTAGAAAACTATTTAGTTGAGCAAAACATTGTACTAACGAGTATAAAATTATTTCGTGGAATTCGAGATAGCAAACAATAGAGTACTCATAATCTAGCAGGTAGTACATAGAAGGGGGAAAAAAACTTTAATATTTTTTATCATATTATATAATAAAAATTTAGAAAGCATTACAAAATAAAGTTTTATTCTTCAGTCTCATGATCATAAAAGCTTCATAGAGAACGTGAATCCATTTTGCATACACATGTATAATTTTCTTTTTGATTTTATGTTGTGACAAGTGGAACCCCTGATTATGCCTCGTGTAAACCCAGGGTTCCATGGAACACATTTTGATGACCTATGTTTTATACAAACAATTTGAAAAAATATTCGTTGTTGTTATTGTCCCATCCAATCAACAGATTGAAGAATATTTCATGTATTCTAATAATTACTATGTATGTTTTAAAACTAAACTTATAAAAAAAAAATTTTAAATATAGTATGATGTTATGCAGACTACTAATAAAATTCATCAAAAATACATAATACAAAAAATATTCAACTGTAATTACTAAATTCAAAATTATTCGATTAATTCCATTGGAAGGAATTAATAAAAAAACACTCAAGAAGCAAAAAGATTTTATATAATTCAAAGAATAAAATTATTTTAATTTTCTTTAGAAAATTGGATATTTTTAACTCAATGTAAATTGTTCCTTTAAATACACTGAAAAATTTTTTGATACCAACTCAAAATTTCGAAGGACGATTATTAAGTAAATAAGTAGTGACGTCAAAATAAAGAATTGGTTGACTCAAAAATTTACAAAGTATTTTTAAAATTAATTTTTTCAACTTTTATATAATAATTGTTTTATCTGTAAATTAATACATCCCAAATTTAGTTTTTAATCGTTTAATGCAAATATAAAATATCACAGAGTTCCTATTTTAATATCTTACCAAAATCTTTTTTAAACATTACCACTCATCTAAGATTAATCGCCAAAGAGTATTTCCGCGGAAATATTCTCCGAAAAATTGAGAAAACATATCATTCAATCACGTTTGAATAATTTAAGCTTGACGAGTATTGAAAATAAAATATTATCAACAGTTGACGTAAATTCAAATCAATCAAATTAATTGAAGCTATAATTAATGATTTTCTGTATCTAAAATCTCGAAAACAAGTTTTCTAAAATTTTATTTTATTATGGATTGCTTTTGTTGTACTCAGGGCACACACAAGAGGGAATTCATGGGGCCGGACCCCTCCCCCCATCGACCTAGATTTTTTTTCGATTGATTATATAATCCTATGTATATACTACTTATAATTTAGGTAAGCATTTGTTATTAATAATTTATTTTAGTAATTAATGCTAATTATTTATTTAATAATCTATTTATTACTGTTTTTTGTTCCCGACAATCGACAAAATCAAAAGAATATGTTGGGCGGCGTATTGGAATATGATACGAGAATCATAGACTTTCAACCCTTGAAAAATTCCTGTGTACTCTATTGGTTGAACTTTTCATGTATGGAGACCAATCTGATAAAAGGGACGCAGGTGGGGCCTAATTTCGCATAAGAGTTCAGGGCCTCAAGAATCTTAAGACGTTACTGATCCTCCACACGTGCGTCAGTTCCGAGATTTCATTGTGTGTGGTCCAGGTTTTATTTTTGTGGACGCCAATGCACACTTACACAGGACCTCTGTTATTGAGGAATTTCTATAAGGGGAAAATATCTGCGAAAGGGATTGGAGAGCGTGTTACTCCTTTTTAAATCCCACCGAACATGTGTGGGATGCTTTGGAGAGACACCTCGCAGTAAGATTATACCCTCCGAAGAACATCAGATAGCTGAAACTGGTACTGCTTGAAGCAACTCTTGCCTTAAGAACTGCTGGGTAATTTGGTATTTAGTAAGAACAGACAGTGTCACGCAACCATTGCATTTAGGGGAAGTTAATATTACTTTGGTTTGTTGTTGATTTCATGGCCAGACAATGTTCTTGACTAACGCCATTCTGTGACTAAAGCCTTTTTCTGCTTTGTTCCATAATGCAAGCGTACTACTCATTTTTCGGCTGTTATGCTTTCATCAACCTTTAAATGCTACATCAAGGGAGGCATTAATTTCGATCACGATTCGCCAGTGGACCGCCAAGACATTTTGGGGTGAATGCCTGAAGATTAGCCGTTAGTGATTATATACCGAAATATTCCAGATTGGTTGTGACAGTATGCAAACTAAGTTTTCTACTGACTATAACTACGAGAATTAACTTTAGATAAAAATAATTTATTTTAGTGTATTTTGAATTGTTTGATAATAAATGCATCATTTGATATTATTATATTTGTGGCTATAATTATTATGTTTGCATCTTGCATTAAACACGGTCTTAAAAGTGTAAGTTTTTTTTTATTGTAGTTACATATAGGCAAGTTCATATTCCACATTTATTATTAAGTTGTAATAAATATTGTAGACATTTTTCTTAGCTCAACACGCCTACGCCACTGGGTGGACCACAACACCTTGAAAAAACTAGAAGTAGCCCGTACCTTGGAAAAGTTTGCCCACTCCTGTGCTACATAGCACCTCTATAATCTGAATTTGGGCCGCGGTAGCCGAGTGGTCAAGGTATCGGTTCGTGGCTGGCCTTGTCACGAGTTCGAGCCTAGTACCACTAAGACTGCCGTGTAGGGGAGCGATGCACGTTAAATCTGTCGAGAGCTCAATCGTCCTCCCGTTGGTGTTGTAACGTGTGAGTAGATAACAAACACCGAGAAATTGTCACAGCCTCATTTTAAAATTAAAACAGTATTTATTTGCTTCATAGGATACTATATATGAAGTAATAAAGTCCAATAAATATGCCAAGCCGGTGCAGTCAGTCTATCTCACGGGAGCTCAATCCTTTTTCCCGAAAGCACTCGCTCATCTCTCAACGCCACCGGCGTTCCTCGTTTCTCATTTCTTTCCGTTCCTCTCCCATCCCTTTTCTTTCAGGGCTCCTCTCCAGTTTTCTCCATCCAGGGCTCTCTTCTCCTGAAAAAAAAAACCCTTTTAAACACCAGGGGTGAGTCCACAACACGCCCCTCGTCTGTTCTCATTGGCAGGCCACAAAAGTCTGCCCTCGTCCCCGGGCCACATTCGTGTACTATTTGTGCGGGAAACACAAATACATTCCTGGTCCGTCTGGAAACTAAGGGCGCCATAATTCTTATCTAACTTCTGAACACCCTTATCCATCACACCACCTGGGTTCTATAATCCCATTCTCTCGACACCGGTCGAGGCGACAGGATTCTTTCGTACAGGCTTCGCCTATTGTCAGTAGGGTCCCGGCTCTCTTTAACCATTATAACTCCTAGACCGGGTGTCGGCGTTTGCCCGAGGTCAGACAATAAACAATGACTCCATGGCCACGTGCACTTGTCACTCACACCTGTTCGGAGCCATAGAATGAATGGAAGGGTGGGGTTCACCCCAATCGAAGACGTCACAGTGTGGTGTGGTAGTTAGGAAAGAGGGGGGCAGCTCAGGTGTTGTTCACGTCACTTGACCATGGTTCAAAATTACGTGGTCCGTCGCCAAAAGCCCTCACGTAACTGAATAGTGCGACGTTAATATTTACTCACTCATAGTCTGAATTTCATGACACCCAGTTAAACTTCTTTTCGCAGTTACTGCACAACTTGAAAATTTACTTAAATTTTGCACTCAAGTGTAATATATATGTATTTGTTAAGTGGTAGATTAAAGAATATAACGTAATTGTTTGTTTTCCTTAGGATAGAAAGAAAACACAGACAAAAAAAACCCGCTCACAAACACATATATAATGGTAATAGTTTTCAAAATGCATCCCTAGCTCAGAGTACATCAATAATGTTAACATACATAGAAGTGTAAACTTCATTGGCTTTTTTTTTAATTCATGCTTATCTTTTTTACCCATCTTAAAATTAAATTATAATTATTGAAGGCTTATGATAACACAATTAAGTAAAATTATTTCTTATAATAAATTTCAATTACATTTTTCATTCTGTAAACATTTTCTAGTCGCTAATTTTTGTAAAGAAACTTCTACTAAAAATAGAATTGATAAGCACGTACAAATTTGCTGTTTTATACGGATAGTACACAGATTGAGAGAGATTTCTGCAATAAATTAATAATGTAGAGAAAGCCGGAAAAAATATCCATATGTACATTTTTGTTAAAAAATATTTATTGAAATTAGAAAAAATATGCAGTACTAAAAAAAACTTCAGGTGGTACAAAGTACTCTATTTCTTTAAAAAAATTTTTTGAGCCATAGCGATTGAAAATTAACAGTAAGGTCTAATCGAATAGTTATTGAACAGTAAAGTCAAAATCGAATGAACCGAAGTCTTGTTTTTTTAATTAAAGCAATAACTTTAAATTTCATTGTAAAAAATAATAATAATTTATTTTTTTCGTTAAAAAATTATAAGACATTTACTGTTATTTTATTTACACATGAACCATTGAAAAAATTAACTCAAAGGAAATGATATCCTTTTATCTTCACGTCTTAAAAAATAAATTTTGTTTGAAATTTCACAATATTTAACGTCTTTATACATCATGTTTATTACTAATAAAATTTATAATTGTTAACCTAAATATTTACATATTATTACCTATGAATTATCTTTTAATGTGATAAAAAAAAGAAGCACATGCTGTTGTATTAAATTTTTCACAGCATTTCCTTATCACTAGTGTGCTTTCCTTCGTTGATATGCCTTATGCGCACGTGCGCTTATTAGCTGAAGGGATTAAAATTTCTTGGGGAAATCCATCACAGAAGGGATTTTGGTGTACCCTTCCCCCTTGTTTACAAGAAAAATCATCCGGGAGCGCGCGCGTGGAGATTATTGATTTATATTAAAGGGCCCATTTTTTAATGAAAAAAGGGAAAAAATTACGGGTTAAAATTTTTGAAACGTTTTTTAATTCAAAAAAAAAGGGACACTACTTAGCTTCATTTTTTTTTTAAATTTTACCTTAAAAGAGTATTTTTCCTTTTAAGAAAAATTTTTTTTTAAAATAAAAAACAATATTTGGAAGGGTTTAGGCGAAAAACCCTATTGAATTTTAAAGGTAAGCCCTAAAATTAAAAAATTACCATTCAATTTTGATTTCTCACTAGTCGCTTCACCAAAAAATTTAAAACCCACAGAAAAAAAACTGTTCCTTGGGCAGCGGTTTTTTTAAGGAAAAAAAATAGGGGGGTTCATTTTCCCTAGGAATGTGTTCCCGGAAACGGGTTTTTAAAAAATTTTCCCCCAAACGGGTTTTTTAAACATTTTTATTTTAATTGTTCTTTTTATTTTAAAATTTTAAAAGTACATTCAGTCTTCTCTCTACTTCAAACAGAAAATTGTTGATTTTTAAAAATCAAAACATTTTTTTTCGATAAAAATAAGGGGAACTTTTCTGAAATTTGACGCGACAAATTTAAAAAACCGTGGGAAAATTTTTATTTTCCGGGGATATTTGTTTCAAAAATCATTCTTCGACATTTTTGGGAAAAATGTTTTGGTTACCTCTGGAAAATAGAATTAACAATCAGTTTTAAATTATTGAAAAGGGGGGACACTTTTTTGAGGACCCGAACCTATAAAAAAGGGGGACGGTTGGTCACCTTATTTTATGCCTTTTTTAATCCCCCGTGGGGAGCCAGGGGGAAAAATCGGGGCCCTGGCTTGCCGGGCACGGTTTTGGCCCAACTATAAAAACCCCCCGTGTAGGGCGGGGATGCACGTTAAATCTGTCGAAACTGAAACGTACTTTCCCTTGGGGGGGGGTGGGGTGGTGGGTTGGGGGAGGGGGTCAGCTCAGGTGTCGCCCGACGCCCAAATTCCAAAAATTTCGTGGTCCCTCCCAAAAACCCTCGTGGAGCTGAACAGTGCGACGTTAATATTCTCAATCAATTTCCCCAAACACCACTTTCCCCTTTGGGAAAATTGCTCGCTTTTACCCGGGGTTTCAGGGGAAAAAAGCTTCCTTGCTTTTTCCATCAGCCATATTTGTTTAAACCCTTAACTGCCATCGGCCTATATATCCGTCTTGCTCAACCCGGGGCCCTTAGTGCCCGGGACTATATATACGCTTGAATCGATTCCTTTCTTTGCCTGCTATCAGTAAAACTAGCCCGAAGACTTTGAAATGCAATAAATGACCTTGACAGTGTTTGCGGGATTTACTTAGAAAAAACTTACTTATTTATACCTTTTCCTCTTTTCCCCAATAACCTATACGGGACTTATAGGAAAACAGGGCACTGGGAAGCGAGTCGCAAATTTTAAATCAGCAGTTAAAAGGGGGTTTTTGGGAGCTGACAGGTATAGATTAAAATATACACACTAATACGAGTTATTATTATTTAAATAAGTTACTAATATTTACTCTTATATGTTTTATGCACATGAAACACAATTTAATGATTAATGTACTTTTTTTTTTAATTTCCTGTATGTTTGGTTTAATCAAAAGTATTGAAAAAAAGGGATCAGAAAAGCTCCGTAGGTGATGGATGTTCCCCCCCAGAGTGACGTCCAAATCAGTCCCCGGGCCCTTGTATCTAGGAGTGTTGGCCAAAAGTCCCCCGAAGGGGTCGTGTAGGGGGCGATCCTTTCCCCAAATGGCCCCTCCGTCCCCGTTTTTTTGCGGGCGGGAAAAAACTCTATTCTGCCTTGAAAAGTCCAATAAATTATAAATTTCGATACGGAAAAAAAATACCCTTCTATGGTGTCCGTTTAACATCTTTAGGTTTTTATTTATTATAGTTTTTTTTTTTTATTATTCCTTCTTAAAGAAGCCCGTATTATTGCAATTGAAATTTAAATTCGAAATTTTTTTCTTTAATTTGGCTTTTTTTTTACTAATTTTATGGAATTTTAAAACATTTTTTTTTCAAAACTTATATCCTTAATTATGATAAAAATCGTACTTAAATTTAAAGAATTGCATTTTTTTTTTTTGCTTTTTAAAAATTCGTGCTCCAATTTTCCACATAATTGTTTCTTTTTGACTAGATAAAACCAAAATCGATCCGAAACAAATCATTAACATTTTTTCACTAAGCTTTTTTTTTTATTAGTTTTTAAAAATAATAAAGTAATTCAATTTTATTTTTTACTTTAAGTTTTGGGGAATTATATCATAAGCAGCTAAATGATACGGCCTTTTTTTAAATACATGCATGAATATATATATTTTTCCAGAAATTTTCAAAAGGAAATTTTCCCCCTTATGTTTAAAACCCTGTTTCTAAAAAATGTTTTTTTTCATATTCAATTTCCCAAATTCTGAATTTACTGTTATCCTAAAATTATTATTGAAAAATTTATATTAGCTTCTAAAAGTTTTTTATTTCATTAGATTTTTAAAAAGTTTTTAAAAAGTTAAACATTTTTTTAAAATTTTAAGAAACATAAACATGGTAATTTACGAACCCCAAATTTAAATTTAAATTCCCAACGAATAATTCTACTCTATAGTTTCATCCTCTTAATTTTTAATAAATTTTTTTTCTTTTTTAGGGGCGACTTCGGTTTTAAAGATGAAAAAAATTTTAGAAATATTTTTTGTGACCGATTTTTATTTTTTTTTTTTGCGAAACCTATCACGATTAATTTTTATCATGGCTGATTTTTTAAAAAGTAGTTACTGCAATGCATTTTCCCAAATTTTTGTGTATCAAAAACATTTGCAGCTTTCTAAACTAGGGGTTTCAAACAACTTAAACAGCTTTTGGGCTGTGTTTTTTTTCAAATTTTTCCCTTTTCTTTTAGCAGTTTATTTTTAAAAGTATTTGAGGGGCAAAAAATGCTTTTATTTTTTTCCCGTGGGTTTTTTATTTTTAAATTAATCCCTTCAACATTTAAAAAATTAACTTTCCCTTAATTTTATTTCATAAAAATCAATTTTACTTTTTTAATTTTCCAGATAAGGATTTTTTAAAACATGGGTTTTAAAAAATTTTTCTTTTTTAAAAAATACTCTTTTTGCATTTCAGATTCAAACAGGGTTATGGGTTTAAAAAAATTTATTATTAAAACATGTTAACATCAAAATGATTATGCAACAAAATATACGATAAATAAATATAAATATTCATACGCGTTCTATTTTATGGAAGTAAAACTCAAACTCAGTGGCGCAACAGCCCATGAGGTTCGGGCCTACTTGCCCACTTCATTAACGTGCCCAATGGGCGCTGATTGTGAGCCGATGTCTCGATCGGTGGTGTCGAAGAACCTTCGGTTTTAAAGTCCCCCCGGGGAAAATCCGGACCTGTGGTGTGGGAAGCGCGATCCCCCGCAAACCCAACTAATTTATGAAGGAAACAGTGGTATTCTCAAAAAGTTAAAAAATAGAGCTTTGATAAAATAATAACTAAAAAAATTGCAATAAAATTTTTTTTTAAATTTAACTTTAAAAAGGGTTTCATTTTTACCTATATCAAAAACCAAAATAACTGTTTAAAATTTAAGATTTCTCTAAAATATTTTTTTTTATTTTTTTTATTTTTTTTCTTTTTGGATAAATTTTTTTGACAAATGAAGAATTTTATTCAGTCAAAATATTTCCACTAAACGCCGTGATTTAAAAATGAGGGGAATTATTGAATATGTATTTTACCAATTTCTATCTACATTGGAAAAACCCAGTGGATACCTTATTCTTTAAAAAAAATTTTTGGGGTTTTTTTTTTATTTGAAGCTAATAAATTTTTTTCCTTTAAAAAAAATTATTTAAAAATATTATATTTCTGAAATTTATTAAAAATAGGAAAAACGCTCTACTTTTGTCAAAGATGAGCAGTACAATCCCCCTGGTTTAAAAGCTGAGAAAGAAGAGTTGGGTCAAACTAATGGTCAAGATCGTATGGTGGATACAGTTCTTCAAAAGCTCCACTTACCACCATAGGTTCAAAAAACATATTTCAGTTAAAAACGAAATCCAAAGCATTCGAACAGCCTAAAAAAACTCAAAGTAAAAAAATTTTTGGGGCTGTTCGGGCTTTGTGTATCCCCCCTTTTGACCCTATTTTGATTGTCGCGTGAGCTAGAGGTGTGGGAAATTTCAGAATAAAAAAAAATTTTAAATTTTAATATGACTTTTTTTAAGAATATAACAAAAAGTCTAACAACAGATAAATTTTTAAAAAAAGAATCTAGAATAAACGAACACACAAAAAAAGTTAAACCGAATCCGTAACTTAGACCACTTTCTCTAAATAATTATATTATCCGCCTACCCCACTTCAAAATATTACAAGTTCTAATATAAAATCAGTCCCCACCAATTAAACAACTTTTAAAACAAAAGGAAAATTTTGGGCGTGTCAATGGTATGCACCTTGTAATAATTGGGGTTTCCCGGGAACTTTACGATAGGCTGTCAATTCAGCTTGTATCTCCTCCCAACATAACATTCATAAAATTTTTTTATCCCCACTGAAAATTCGTTCTTTTTAAAAAATATCTTATTTGCATTTTTTTTCGCATTTTCCCCTTGGTTTTGGGTTTGGAAAAGTTGCCCTTTCTTGGCCTCAAAAAAACCCCGAGGTTATGTTAAAAAAAGACGCGTGAGCCCGTCCAAAAAGATAATGAATTGTTTCTAATTTATGATAAAAAAAGAAGAATTTAATTTTTATATTATAAAAGTTCCTCATCGGGGGAGTAATGTACATGTTTCTATATTCAGAAATATTGTTATTAATTATATACAACGTAATAAAATTTCTGGTGTCAAAAAATCAGACATTATAAATAACTATAAATATTTTAGAAAATATTGCTTAAATCAAAAACCAATTAATTTATTAATAGTTATATGAATAAAGTTATTCAAAATAGTTAGGAAAAAATTCTGAGATTGATAATAGTTTATTACTATAAAATTAAATATTTTTATAGTTAAAGTTATCTCATAATCTAATATTAGATAAAATTACTTATAATTTTATTCCAAAATTTACTCTAGTGTTATTAAATTATGCTATAATTTTTCAACTCTTATTAATTTTATTTCCATTCTTTTTTTACTTTTGTTAAAATGCTACATTTCAGCCCTTCAATTGATTTAAATCTGCATTAGGGTCCAGAATCTGGCAATAACTTATTTATTGCACTCAGATTTAGCCGGGCTTTGCATTTGTAAGTGCTATTTTAGGTAAGTTATTCTATCTTGTAATGGATTTAGATATTCCTATCCATTATTTTCTATTGGGTTTTTTGCTCAGTGTTTTTTTTACATAAAGGGGGAAGGTTGGCGGGCCCAAAAAACATGTTCAACCCCACTTTTATTTAAATTTTTATATATTTGCTGTCCTAAGTCAGTAATGTTTATAAAACTGCAGCATCCTTTTTAAAATTTTTTAATCTCGGTTACTCTTATGTCCTTCATTGTGGATTTTCCTTTCCCGTCTGTGTTTTCGAATGTGTTTGTTTTGATGTTATCTTTTGTTGGTAGAGAATAAGCCTATATATATAATATATATATATATATATATAAAATATATATATATATATATATATATATATATTTAAAATTTTATTTCAAGAATTTATTTCACCTTGGTCAAATTTTCAAGAGGTACAATAATTGTCCAAGATAAAATTCTAAAAGGCAAATAAAATTTTCAAGATAAAGTGATTATTGTAGAAAGGTACTGAGTTTATAAAGTGTTTGGTGCACTAAATAGAGATGACTTTCTCCCACATTGACAATGGGCTTTTCTCAAACAATCCCTGTGATGTATTGATCCATCCCGTACAACGTCGTGATTCAATTGTTTCACAATAAAATAATTCTCGGGTTCTTTAAATAAAAAATAACAATCACAAGTGTCTGGTCCTTCGGTGCACTCTTGTGATATGGTCGATCTTTGTCGACCATATCTTTGTGAGTCAGCGTGAATTAGAGGTGTGGGGTTCTCGAAATGAATCGACATTTTAGAATTCTTAATATGACTTTATTAACTTAAATTTCTAATATATCGAACAAACTTATATTAAGTGAGAATAAACCAAAACACGTAGCCGTAGCTAAAACGAATCGCGCAACTTGGATCACTTATCTAAATAATTATATTATCCGCCTACTCTCAATCCTAATAATATCCACGCTTGTATCTCCTCCAAACATAACATTCATCAAAATGTCGCCTTGCTTACTGAAACTTCTGTTCTTTTAAAAGCTATCTTATTTGCATTTCATATTCGCATTTCGCTTCTTGGGTTTTGGTTGGAAAAGAGTTGCCATTAATCTTGGCCATCAAAGAACCCAGAGGTTATGTTAAAGAAAAGACGCGTGAGCCCGTCACAACTTTAGTACAGAAAAGTGTTGTGTAGCATAAGAAACATTTGGCTTGTTTACATAAAGAAGTTTTGAGCTAATCCAAATTCTGTTTGTAATTTTCAAAATTTTTCTTTCTTTAAAAAAAAGCGTAGTAATTTTCTTTTAAAGATATTTAATCACACGCTAAAAAGAAGGTGTAACATTATTATTATAAACAACACATGATGTCTTAATCGGAGAGTGGATGGTGCATTTTTTTGAAATTTTTGTGGGGGGAGAAGGGCTGCTCAAAATCCCTTTCCCAACGTTCCGAATAAACTCACTCTAGAGGGGGACAAGCGAAAGACCGGTTTTTGAGCGTTGCCGGGCGGGAACAGAAGGAAAAAGCGTGGTCTGGATTTAAGATGGTTTTGGGGATGAGCTTGTAAATAAATTGTATATATTTATATCTCTAGCCTAAACTGTGAGTTTCGTACCCAATACGCTACAGTCTATTTAATGGAAGGCCCCAAACGGGAGATAAAAAAATTACTCTAATGTAATTTTTGGCTAAATTTATAATCGATAAATTTAAGATTGAGAACGAAACAATCGCGCCCCCCGGCAACCGGATTTCATCACATGAAAAAGTATTTGGACCACCTTGGTCTTAGAAGCAGTGCCCCCCCGGCCATCAAAAATATTTGGACCACCCTGGTCTTGGAAGCAGTCCCCGGCAATCGAGGGTGTTTAGACCATCCTGTCTTGGGAGCAACGCCGCCCCGTCTAAAACAATTTTCCCGGAAATAGGAACGAAAAAGGTATAAAATAAACCTGGTTTTTTGAACCCGTCGCCTGGAAACCAGAAATTTAACAATGGGTGCGGACCAAAAAAAATATATTTCAGGTAAGTTTTCCCTTTTCTCTACCCCTGGCCAAATGAATTTGATCATATCTTGTAGATTTTTCTTTTTTTTTTTTTGAAGTATTTTTAAATTTGGGGAATCAAATTGTCTATTTTGGATATAGATAATATTTTTTTTAAAAAATATTGCATGAGTCACATCCTGTGAAAAGAGGAGAAATTTTTTATTTAAAAAAGTATTTTTTCTTTTTTTTTTGTGAATTGCATGATTATGAAATCTTAAATTTTTTATTCATTGCCTTTCCGGTTTTTTTTTTAAAAAAATTTGCGCAAGTTACTTGGAAAAAAGGGTTTCTTTAAAAAAATCTATAAGCATTTCAAAAGAAATAGTTTTTTTTCAAAAAAAAAAAAAGAATGAATATATTAAATATTTTTTTTAAAAAACTTTTTTTAAATGAAAAATAAAAAGTTTTGTTTTAAACTTGGCTTTTGATATTTTGAAATTTTATTTTTTTTAAATGAAAATTAGTTTTTTTTTTCATTGCGAAAATCTTCGTATTATATTTTTTAAAAAAAGTTTTTTTTATGTCTATAAATAGTGTGAGTGTATGTTATAAATATTATCAGTTTAACAAATACGTATTGGGTTTTGTTTTATTAATGATTAAGTATATGCATACATTTGCTGAAAATTTTAATGATTCCCAAATTTTTTGAATTTTAGTTTTTTTATTTTTTTATTTTCTTAGAAAAATTATAAGTGATATTGCTTTCATTTTAATTGTGGGGTTTTTGAAATATTTTTTTTTTGGGAAAAAACTTTTTGTATAAAAATGGCTTATTTAGGAAAAGGTCGAATAGCAGAACTAAGATATATTCCCCAAAACAATTAGGTAAAAAAAGTAACTGATGATTTGAAAAATTTGGGAACCTTAAAAATCTTATTGAAAATCCCTTATACGAAAAAAGAATTCTTTAAAGAAATTTTATGATAGTGAAAGGGGGGTTAAAATTTTGGCACTTCGCTTTCAGAAAATTTTTGATTTAAATGAAAGATATATTTTAAGCATTATGAATTAGAAACATTTTTAAAATTTAAAAGAAACATAACTCCAGTATTATAAATAAAGAAATAGTAAGTCCAAAAACTTTTCACTGGATCCATGTACTATTAAAGAAAGGGAGAATGGGGTTGGGCCTGCCCTTTAAAAAAGGGGGGAACCTCATTAGATATGAGTTTTGAAAAATATGCTCCCCAGAAATATTTACAGGTGGCATGCCCTCGATCAAAAAATATTGAATTTATGATACTATGACTTATCCCGCCTCCCCCAGAAGAAAAAATTGAGGGGTGAGCTAAGAAAACGGTTTAAAGCCCGTAGTTAGTGCGGGGCATTTATCTGGAAAAATATTTTTTGGGAAACACACGTTTGCGGTCAGGCCAGCGGAATGTGAACTCGTTCAGGATGGCGTTGAATATCGTGGTCAAAGTTGTGGGGGTTGGGAAAGCAGTCCTCCCGCTCAATTGAAGGGTTTGGGGGAATAATAGATCTTTCCAAATTTTACTTTTAAAACTCAGGTTAAAGGTTTTTGGGTTTTTGGGAAAAAATTATCGACAATATATCCCTATGTTTTCTTGTTTTAATTACTCCAGTAAAAGAAACGTTAAAAAAAAAAAATCAAAAAAAGGGGACATTAAATGGACTTCTGAATGTCAGAGTTCTTTTTTGACAATTGGAGGGGGAAAAAATTTTTCGGTAATTCAGTTTTATACGCCCCCGATTTCCGAAACGGGTTTTTTTTTTTCAACCCCAAACAATTTTTTTTTATTTTTTTTTATCTGAGCATAAATTTTAATTTAAAATTTGGGGTTTTCTAAAGAAAAATGTATGATATTCAAATGCTTGGTTACTGGTTTCATTAATATTTTGTCATAAGGTTTGAAAGGGGTACATATATGGTTTTGTATGCATTTATGCTAAAAATTTTTTTTAATTGGGGTGGAAAAATTTTATTTAAAATTTTAACACATTTATGAAAAAAAAAACTTTCTATACATATTTCTATTCTGTATCCATATATATTAAAAACATTTTGTGTATTATAAACATGTCATATATACCAAAATGTTTCACTTTTAAAAGGGTTTTAAAAAGGGAAAAAAATTTCTAATATAGTGATGTATTCATTTCAGTAACTTTTTTATTCTAAAAGATTTTATATATAAGATGTGTAAAGTTTTTTATGTTTTTAGTTCATGGTAGGATTTTTTATTTTTGTGTTAAGATGTTTATGTTTTGTTTCATGGTAACCCGAAATTATATGATAAACTGGTTTCACTAAAAGCTTTGTATAAACATTTAGTTTCTGTGGTTGTAGACTAATTTTTAAGATGAAAAACATTCATAAAAAAATTTTTGTTATCATTCAAAAAAATCATTTTCATTTAAAACATTTGTAATTTTTGGGGACATCGTATTTAAAAGATGAAGGGATGTGTTTGACTGTTTCCTTTTTTTCTCTTTAAAACGTGAAACTAAAAAAGTTAGTGGTTTTTTCTTCATACCATTCTAATGAAAGAAATGATGTATATAAATATTAATTCTTAGTAAATATGAGATTCAAAGGGAAATTATTTGGGGGTTTTTAACTAGATAAAGTGTAATTTGTATATATCTAATAGGAAAGTTGTGATTTTCTCATTTTTTTTTGATTTTTTTTTATGTTAAAGTATTTATTGTAGTTTTGTAATTCTGGCCAGAAGGGGGAAACTTTCTCTGTTAAAAAAATAGTGTCATCTAGAACTTTAATTTGGGTTTTTCCCCGTTGACAATTGAAATTTTTGTTGATCTTCGGGGCAGAACTTTTTTCCCTTTTCCAGAAAAAGGATCTCTAAAGGGAAAGGGGGAGTTTGTAACGATTATTATTATGACAACACATGATGTTTAATCGGAGGGGGATGGTGCACTGCCTGGGGAAAATTTTAGGGGGAAAGGGGTGTAAAAAGCCTTTCCCCAAAGTTCCGGGAAAAGGGGGTTCCCCCTAGAAAAGGAAAGCAGAAGACCGGTTTTTGGGGGCGTTGCCGGGCTGGAAGCAGAAGGTAAAAAAGTGGTTTGGGTGTAAAATGGTTTTTGAATGTGCTTTTTAAAAAAAATTGTATATATTTATATCTCTAACCTGACTGTGAATTTCGTATCCAATACTCTCCAAAAGGGTTTTAATTTTTTCGAAATAAAATGCATAAAGGGGAGTTTTTACTAGTTATTTTTTATCGAATTCTGTATTTTCGAAATTACACGTAGAGATTTTACCCGTGCTTTTTTTTAAATTTTTAGAAAAGTTAAAAAAATTTTGTTACATTTGATTCTATTCTATGGAATTGCAAAAAGGTCATTCAAAGAACTTATAGAAAATAATAAATAATAGATAACAATAGGAATAAATTAATTGCGAGTGACTCGAGGGCTTTGTATTTGTACCGATTTTCCTAAAACGTACACATCCTTTGATTTACAAACTGACTCTGAATTTAATAAATGGTTAGGATGTGTGGCAATTAAAATTTCCTTTTCTCAAATAAATCTTTAAAAATCTCATTTGCTTTTAAATAATTTTGGAAGTTAAGGGAAGACCATTTATCACTGATGTAGCTAGTCCTAAGTAGGCCGTGTATCGAAGATTCTTTAGGGGTCCACTTTTGGGCCTCTTAATAGCTTACGATTTTTATTTATTTTGCTTACATATGTTGGGGGTCCTGTATCATTGATACGGTGGTCGCTACGCCCCTGCTGCCAGGTCACTAAGTAAAGTTTCAAGATAATTAAGTTTAGTTTCTCCATATCTTGAAGAGTTTCATTTTCGTGAATCGAGGCTTCATTCTAGTTCAGGCTTTCTATAGAAATTTTAGTCACATAAAGGCAAAATATTATTATTATTATGGAAGCCTTTTTCATAAAAAGAATATATTTTGAAAATATGTCACTTTTTCTTCATTTTTGCCAAAAAATATCTTTAATTTTTTTTATACTAATAATATTTTTAAATTTTTTTTTATGACTATTCTAATTTAGGTGACACTAAATGTCAGAAAAATTATTCATTTATACGCTTTTTCAAAATCACGGCACCGAAAGTGAGATTGTACTCCTTTGAAGAAGTTTTCATTTTCTATTTAAGCATTTAAAAATTATGTTTTAGCTCGTCATAAAGGGTTTCCATTCAACAGAATGATTTCAGTTAAAAAAATTGCCTTGTTTTAATACAATTTTAAAAATTTTAACTTTTCAAAGAGACTTTAGATGTTTCAAACCTTACTTTTCCTGTATTTATCAATGTTTTGATGTGAAAATGTTTTGTTATATTCTAAAAATAATTCAAACAACTTCAGGGATCGATTTTACAATAACTGATTTAGTTTTGGTGAAAAAAATAAAATAAAATATAGGTATGCTAAAATTCAGAAAAAAACAAATTTAACCAACATTTCAATATTAGCTAAATTTGAAGAAAGGTATTCTTACAAATTAAAAAGGGGTTCGCAGAATAGTGATAATGTGGAAAGACGGAGTCAAAACGCGCATAGGATGCCTAATTTTGATGTTAATCGCAGAAACTGGAGAAATTCTGAGGTTGGGGGTAGACCAAATAATGGCAGAAATGATTCTAGAGGTACTTATGAGAATAGCCGTCAAAGTAATAGGTGGTTCGAGAGTAGGAATAGATTTCAGAATGGTGATCAGAGATTCAACGAAAGGGGATACCAATTTCGAAAAGATCGAAATGATAATTTTAATAGAAGGGACCGCAGAAATAGGGTTCGAGTGAAAATTTCAGTAGAGGCGATAGGAT
>BMAV01024193.1:0-67252 GCA_019973955.1 Trichonephila inaurata madagascariensis
AAAGTTTAATACCGGTTTTTATTTTAGATATCAAAGGGGGATCCCGGGTTTTTAATACCGGTTATAGAAATTTTAGAAAAAGAAAGAAAACACACAGGTGTTACTTTCTTTCTTTTCCAGTTTCAGTAGAGAGTGTAACTATCACACAAAAAATAATTATAACAGTGGATGGAGTTCGCTTGTACTTCCTCCCTTCATTTTAATAACTCTTAAACATTTTTTACATTGTGCCACCAGACGACACCTAAGTTGAATCTCCCACTCTCCGTTCATTTTTATGAAAAGGATTATACATTTATCTTGCGCTCTTGCTTTCAGTATGGCTTACCCTCTTCGCTGCGTAGTTACTTTATCAAAGTAGGTTCGAAAACTGCGTATAATTTTCTTACGTATTTCAAATCTACATATCAATTTTTATTAGTCGAAAATATTGATTTTTTTTAGAAAATTGAAAGTGTACGAACTTTTTTGAAAGATACTCTATATATTTTTATTTTTAACGAACTTTAAAAATAAAAAATAAACTCAAAGTAGGTTTTACTACTTAGATTTAAATGTGGTCTATAGGGTAAAACGTTAATTCTTTTCTCTTTAAGGAAAATTTGGTAACATTTTTTTTTTCTTACAAATTTCTGAAGTATGCAATCCATTCTAGGAGTCATCTTAATCTCAAGCATTTTGTATACCAGATTTTTTATCTTTTCAATTTTTACTACGCAGTTTTTAAACTGACTTTTGTTTTCGATATTGATACTGAGCATGAACACAGTCTTTGACGTACTAAAATATCCTAACGGCCACCCTAATCAAGTGGTCACTGTATTGGATCGTGGCTGACCTTGTCACGAGTTCGAGCCCAGTACCACTAAAGACCCGCCGTGTAGGGCAGCGATGCATGTTAAATCTGTCGAGAGCTCAAACATAATCCCGTTGGTGTTGTGTAGTAGTTAGGAGAGAGATGTGTCAGATCAGGTGTAGTCCACGTCATTGGACCATGGATCAACATTACGTGGTCCGTCGCCAAAAGCCGTCGTGTAGCTGGACAGTGCGACGTAAATATTCACTCACTCACTCATTAAATTATCCTAAATTAAATTTATGTAATGCAAGTGTCAAAAATTAAAGTTCACCTGATCAAAAACTGAACAATAAAGTTTTCCTATTATTATTATTATTTGAAAAAATCAAAATGGAGAAATTTGTCTAGGAGTAAAACATGTCTGTTTTTAGAAATATTTAAGCTGCTTTTAAAATTGAAAGGAAAAAATTTACTTTTAAAATTTTATTCCAAATGTATCTTAAAGATAATAATATGACGAGATATGCATGTATTATAAGTAACGAAACTAATATTTAATTGATGAGTTATATAAATTAAAAGTGATTTAAAATTTAATTTTTTTTTTTTTAAAAAATGGAAAATTTGAAAAAAATAAATGTAATCTTTTTATCAAATGTGGTTACTGAAAGATAATACATGACCATATATTTTATTTATAAAATGAGCATAAAATAATTCAGTTATTCATTCTCAAACGACATCCGCGGACAAAGTAAAGCGATGGCGATACAATAAAAACGTCAGCTCCTTAAGCGAAAATGGTGTAAGTCAGGGTATTGCTGTGTGGACACAATAAAGCCGTCAGCGTCCTAAATGAAAACGGTGTTCGAAGACAAGATAAAGATATTCGTCAGAATTCTAAGTGAGAACGGTCTCTAAAGACAGTGGAAAGCTATGAGTCAGCATCCTAACTGAGGACGGTCCCCAAAGACAGGGTAAAACTAAGAGTCAGCATCGCAAGTGAGAACGGTCTCCAAAGACAGGGTAGGGATAGAGGGGGGCCCCCTAAGTGAGAAGGGCCCTTTTAAAGACAGGGTAAAGCCAAAGTCAGATCCAAATTTTAAAGGACGGTCTCAAAGACAGGAAAAAGATATGAGAGTCAGTTTTTTAAAGGGGAGAACGGCCCTCCAAAGACAAAAAAAAGTATATGGATCCCAAAAAAGTGAGCATTCCGTGCAAAGACTATTTTTTAAGATAGGATAAAAATAAATTGATACACAATCAGAACGTGAACCCCCCAAAAAAGGAAGTTTCCCCAAGATAGGGTTAAAAAGTTTTATGTTAAAACAAAAAAAACCGTAAAACCTTTTTTGCTCAAAAAATTTTTTAATGATATAATCGCTACGCAATTGTACAGTATTGGTGAGCTTGAACTATCTTGCTTTTTAGTTATTTGTAGACAGTTTCAAATAAACAGATAGTTTTTTTGGATGTGTTTGAGTAGTGGTATATTTTAAGAGATATCACACACACACATCAACATATTTGTCAATAAAAGTTGTTGAGCTATTGAAGGCTGAAAGTGCTATTAACTTTTTCTCAATTCCTAATATTAGTTCACGCTCTATATATATTTATTTATATTCTTATCTTGTTCAAATTTTCAATCATTAGATAACACATTCTATTTTCATCCATTTAAAGTAGGAATTGACGAAGTTTTTTTTATATTACTTGTGTTTTTTATCTTATTAAATAGAAATTAAATGTTTAAATCCGTGTAATCGGATGTCATTTCAAATTTTCGAGCTCTTAAGGTTTTTTCCAGGGCATACTCGAAATAGTAGTATACCAAAATTTAGATTCAAAATATTTCTAAGGGTTAAAAATTTGTTGTATGTCTTTTCTTTTATAATAATGTTAGGGGAAGATTTTTTGGGGAAAATTTTCCCGGGGCTTTAGAATAAAAAAGGTGCATAACAGGGTGATAAAATTTTCATTAAAGAAAAGATTTTTAACCCGCTAGAATAGGGCTTTTTAAAAAAAACTGCTGTTTTTTTTAAGGGGTTTCTGTTTTTAGTCTCAAAACCCCAACAAAGTGCCGGTAAACCGTGATCAAAAACTATTTGAATTGTGCAATGTGACATATCCGAATTAAATAGAGTGCCGGGGGGTTCCCTTTAGAGTTGGGATCATGATCTCGTGGCCGAAATGTCTCCTGTTTGGGAACCCTGGTGACCGACCTTTAGAAGGGCTGGTGTGCGTTAAATATGTCAAGGCGCAACATTCTCCGTCGATGTAGTAATTAGAAGGGGAGTAGATTACTTGATATATTCTCGTCACGTGACCTAGGTCCGTTGCTAATTAATTCCCCTTGAGTTCCCCTCGATAGTGCGAAGTTAATATAACCCCTCTCGAATTAAATAGGGTCTGAGATTTTTCATATTTTGTTCATTGATAACTTCAGATCTGTTTGAAAGGGGATCTATCCTTGTTTTTCCAATTAACCTCTTGGGAAATTTTTTTGGGGCTATCCATTCCCGTTTTTTTCACAACAAACCCTTAAGAAGAGGGAGAATAAAGATATTTAAATTAATTTTACTATAAATGGGTTGGGGGTTTTAGTTTGGGAGAAAAAAGAAGATATATCGGGTTTTAGGTGAGTTTGGGCAGCTGAAGGTATAATATTGGGAAATTCCAAGGGGTTTTGATTCCCTTTTAGGGGGTTTTTTTAAAAATTGAAGATTGTTCACTAGGATTGATTTGATATTAGATTAAATCGGATGATAGGTTTGACCCTTTTATTCAAGGATCCATTTTGATAGTCCCCCCTAATCGTTCACTTTTTATGGTTATTTTTAAAAATTTTTACGGTTAACATTGAGACATTCTCTTCCCATTATTTGCTGAAATTGTGTCTGTTCTTTTTTTTAAATAAATGGATTAATTGATCATGTGGGAGTGCTTCCCTTCGTCCCCCCCCACACCACATCTAGGTCCCTGGAGGGAGAGAGGGGGAGTTTCCCCAAATATTTATTCACATAAACAAAAAAAGAAAAAAAAAAAAAAAAAAAACATTCATTCTTAAGTTTTTTTTCTTTTAAAACCTACAATGCCCGGGAAAAAAGGTGTCTTGTTTTTATTGACCGTACAATACAAACCCGGACATTAGATGGACCTCTAGATATTTTCACATCGACAGTCAATACCACTTCATGAAAAAAACATAGTAATAAAAATAATAAAAATAACTATAATCCACCCTATCGTAGACGCCGAAGAAAGACGCATTTTTGGGATGATAGTTACGGCTTTGTGCATACAAGAAAAAAAAGGGGTGCAATTGAGTTTAAAACCCCATTCAGGGAACAATAACTGCCCTTTTTGCTGAGTGGGTATCGCTCGAACACCGTGATTCGAAGATTCCGCTTGAAAAAATCTGTTTGGGTTTCTTGGGATCTTGAACCAAGAGAAGGAACACACCGGATGACGTAATTGTGCTCCAAAAGCTTAAGGCTGATGTCTGTCGGAGAACATGTAATGACGGGGGATTTTTCCCTATATTATTTTTTGGGTTATGGATATGCAATGGGTTGTAGTAAAGAATGTGATCGAAGGTTGAACATTGTTGTTTTTTCCCGTGCTACTTAAATGACTGTCAGAGAAAAAAATGCTTGCAAAATGAAAGTTGCATGCCTTATTTTGTTTTTTGAGAAAAGACGAAATGTTCAAATTTTTTATCAGTATCATCACTAAAAAAAAAAATGCTACTTAAAAAATTTAATATTTTTAATTAAAATATAAAAAAAAAATTTAAGTCAATTCGTACTTAGATCAAAAAAAAGATTTTTTTTTATTTTAGTCATTTTTTATTAAAAAATAGTTACAACTAATACATATATATATATAAAACATATGACAGAATCACTATATTAAGGCTATCTTGGGCCAATGTTAAAGAATAGGGCTGAATTTAAATATTTTTCCAGATATTAAAGTGCTCACAAACAATAATATTATATTCTGGCTACACTATCCTGTACAGAATAATTTTATTTTATCATACTACAAATTTTTTTATCCGAGTTTTGACATTATTTTTTTTTTTTATAAAATGTGTTTTGGGAATTTTTTTTTTCCTATACCGTGATGATAAATGAGCTATCCCTTCACATGTTAAAAGGAAAAACTAATTTTTTACGAAATATTTTGAAATTTTAAAAACACTGTTTCATAAACATATGTATGAGTTACAATGTGACAAATGTTTATGAAAGTTGAGGCATTTTTTCTGTTCGAAAAGGTACTCCGCGTCAAGTTCACGCCCTCGTACATATGGCGAAGGCAGCCTTAAGTGGCAAAATAGAAAGGGGATTTTTCCCTTAATTTTCCCCCCTTTTTTCAACTTTTATTTTGGTTTTGGGAAAATATTTTTTTTTTTGTTACTATTTATTCGTTTATTCAATTTAATTATTCCAATAAAAAGTAAAAAGTTAAAAAGAAATCACATTCTTAGAAATTAGCCACCCCGGGGAAATTTCCCGAATCCCCGCCCTTTTGTTTGGGGAAAACCAAACACACTATCCGTTAAAACCCCAGATACGGGGGTGAACGATCTTCCTTTTTTATATATTGTTTTTAAATTATTTTTTTTTTTTAATTCCATGTATTCTTTTTTTAAATTAAAAAATTTGAATTAATATTTGAAAAACTGTTTTAAAAATTTTTGGGTCATCCACGCGACGGGTTTTAAAAAAAAATGTATTTGAATTTTGAATGGATAAAATAAAAAAGTTTTTTTATTAACGATTGAAATTTTAAAACAAGATTTTCACATATATATAAAATATACATAGGGTGAGAGAGAGATTGGGCTAATAGTAGGAATTTTTTCCGGGAAGAATGTATTTTTAAAAAAGTAGAATCATAAAACAAAAAAAAATTTTAGGGGATTTTTTTTTTAATGAGAGATAATTTTATAAGATCTGAGAAACTAATTTTTAAAATTTTGGGAAAAATTTATTCATTTTAAATTTCCCTTACTTTTAAGACGTAAACATAAATACCCAATTTAAAGAAAAAACACTTTTAACGATATTTTTCTTGAATATACATTTTTTTCTGCCAAGTTATACACATTTTTAGGGTTTCGGTTTTTTCAAAGAATTTACAAAATAATTTGGGGAATTGAAAGACCTAAAAATCAAGAGTCCTGATAGGCGCAGTTGCAGCCCCTTTGGGAAAAATTGCAAAAAATTTTGGGGTTAGCGTTTATCTAACGCAAAATCTCCTTTTTGTATTTCTACCGAATCCCAGAGTTCCATGCAAACCCACAAAAACCTTTAAAAAACCGGGGAAGGAAAAAAAAAAATTGGGAAATTATTTAAAAGGTATCTGGGAAAAAGATTCACATTTTGAATGGAGTTTGTATGGCCCCGTGTATCTAAAGTCGCATACCCCCATACAGGTCACACACGCCTTTGGGGTGAGGGATTTAAAAAAACCGGGAAACGGGGGGAAAACCTTTCAATTTTAAAATTTCCTGGAACCCTTTTTTTTTTCCATTCGTGAGCCGTTACAAGATATACGCGATGGAAGAAATCAACTTGAACAAAAAAAGGGCCCAAAAAAAAACATTTGTGTTTTATGACCTTTTATGGGAATGGAGTAAAAATTTAATCTGAAAGAAAAAGACCCTTATTCGAAAAAAATAAAAAAAATTGTGGCAATTTGACAAGGAACTATTTATTTAGATCTTTTTTGCATTTATACAAAATAAGACAGAATTAAGATAATATTCATTGCGTGATTTTTTAAAAAGTACTGTAATTGTGTTAGATAAATATTTAATTGCGATTTTTTAAATTCTTGCTTTATGAGATAGAATTCAAAAATTCCCTGATATTAATAACTTAAAAATATTACCACTAAAAATGTTGAAACACATCCTCCCACGAAATAAGACACTTGAGCAACAAAATTTTTTTTTTATCACTCGTAAAAGTCATCGAAACATTTTTTTTGGGAAACCATTTTAGCCATCGCCTTTATTTCCCCCTAGGCATTTTAACTTCATCTGAAAAATTAAAATCACCACAATTTCTAGCAATGTGTCAGTTCAGGAGGTAGACTGAAGTCACAGGGAGACTAGATCAGGGGAACCCCCGGAGTTTTTTATGTGCACCAGTTTTTTTTCGGGTTTTTTTCCCAAAAAAGCCCAAAATGGCGAGGGGGGGATTTGTGTACGGGGGCGACGGGCAGTTCTGGAAATATTTTGAAGTCGCAGGTGGTGAACTTGTTTTTCATTTTTTTTCCCCCTCGTTGTTTTGCAAAACCCGTTCTTTCGCATCCCCACAGAAACGTTCTCAATGTTTTCTTGGCGGGGAAGTCTGAATACAACCCCCCCCGAGGGGTTCATCGTCCTCAATACTTTCCCCCGGCATGTCGATGCCACGGATGTTTGGTTTGGGGGAAAGTTATTCCCGTATAAAACATATATTTCCCAAAATTTCGTTAGTCCCCCGTAGCACCCCCCCAAGTATATTTTCTACAAAAAATTTTATACTCACCACCTGCTCAAAAAAAATGCCAACTTTTTAATCGTCGATTACTAAATGCATCCACTTATGTTTAAAACGACGCCGTAAAAACCACCCAACCACTCGGGTTTAGGTCAAATCCCCTTTTTAAAAAAATTAAAAATTTTTTAAAAAAACTAAAAAAAAAAGTTTTTATGGGTTTAAACGTACCAAAATAAAAAAAACCCTTTTTATAAGAATAAAAAAGAAACCCTAAAAAATTACGTCCTTGTGGTTTTTACTTTAAACCCTCTGATCGGCAAAGGCCAGATAGAGGCCCCCAAAAAATTTATCACAGCAAAAGGCTGGGACAAACCCGTCGTTATCCGGGAGCTTAGGCCACCATACAGGTGACAAATACAATTTGGGGCCCAAATTTTTTCCACCCCCCCTTTGGGGGGAAGACACCCAGGGGGGGTCAGAGGCCTCCCACCCCTCTTCCCCCTTTCCCCTAACCTCACCTAAAAACTTGCAGCTCGACGGCAAAATTTTGGTACCCCATGTTGAGAAGGTAACCCCATTTGGAAACCCATGTTCCTTCCCTTTTCCCATTCGAAAATCAGGATTACGGCCCCAGATTGTTTAGAGCGTGTAGGGTGCTTTGTAGCACATTTTTTCATTAAATCCGAATTTGGGAAAAGAACTAGTAAGAAAAATTTCAACAACTGATAAAGAAAATATCCCAAGCTTTTTCCCCAATGGCATTAATTTTTGGGTTTAAACATTTTATTCTTTATACTAAGAAAAATTTTTATTTTTTTTTTTTGTTCGATTAAACATAAAAGCGTGTTTTTTTGTTTTTTAAACTAAAAAGTATTCATTGATGACGTAATCTTTTTAAATACGTGATTTTTTTTAGAATCTGAGTACCCATTGTCGTTTTTTTTGCCCTGAGCTGTAACTTTTTCTTTTAAAAAACCAAATCTGGAATGAGTCGCCAAACCTGGGAAAAAGGGGAAAATTTTCAACCTTTAAAGGTCCTGGACACGACACCCCTTTAAAAAAGAATTCTTAACCTTTTTGTATTGTCATCGGCCCCTTTACAAGTGTGAAAATTTCGAATTAATCCGGGTCTTTTAAGGGGGAAAAATCAAGTTAAAAAAATTCCCTTTTCCTACAAGTGGGAAAATTATGAAAAAAGTCTTAAAAAAAGGGGAAAAAAAGCAATAAAACACAGAAACGTTACTGTAATTTGAGTGATTTTTACGTTTTTTAATAGTTGCCTTTAAAAAAATTTTTCACCCTTTTTAGGTTCTGTCCGGGATCAGTACGTTATAGGCTTAATATAAAAACGACCACTTTTTTGAATATTTAATTTTTTAAATTTGCAAATTGATCAATTAAATTAACTTAAAAACCGGGGTATTACGTGCATCGCTACGTAAACATGTTTCGTTTTTTAAAACTGGGATTTTTTGTTATATTCACTTTTATATAACACGCACCCCCATTTTACCCCAAGGGAAAACCCGAAATGTTCCGGGGCGCAATGTCCCGGGGTTTGGGCATTTATTCGAGATATAAACCCGGGTTTTTTTTTAAAAAATCGGCCCCTTTTTTTGTACAGACGTTTATTCTCCAAAAGGGAGGTCATTTTTAAAAATAAACAATATTTCGTTATATGTAGAAGTCTTAATTTTTTTTGCTGATTCTTTTTTAAAATTTTTAAAATTATTTATTCTTATACCCGGCGTATAAAAGGACAACCGCAAATTTTTTCCCCCTTTTTTGTGTGAAAAAAGGCGCGTTATGTGCCAAATTTTACGGTAACAACTAGTTTAGGGGTTTTATAAAAAGGAAAAAAAACAGCAAAAGTTAAAAGTTAATAAAAGAAAAAATTTAATCTTTTTTTAATAATGTTTAAAAATTAATACGAAAAATATTAAAACAAACAAGCGAAAAAAACTAATTTTGAATATGTAAAATAAGACTGAAGTTTTATTTTGAAAATCATTTTTTTGGGGAAAAGTACGAATCTGAATATAAATTTAACACCAAATATAGACGAAATCTTTCGTACATTAGATCATCGCCCCGTATTATTGATTATATTGTTCCAAAATAACCTTCCCGGGAATTATTTTACTTTTTTAAAATCTTTTTTGGTTTTTTTTTCGTAAATTTTTTTCTCTTTTGGGTTTAAAAAAAGTAAATTCATAAAATTAAAAAATTTTATTTAAAATTTCAAAAAATTTCTGCGGTTAAAAAATTTATGGGAAAGTTTGTGAAGTCATTTAATTTATTTTTTTATAATGTTTAAGACAAAGACAATTTCGAAGCGAATTATTCCCCCAGACGGAAAAAATTTTTGGGAAATTTGAAAGCAAAATCAGCCAAAAAAGCAGACGATAATGTCCCACCGAGATATTATATTGCATCGAATGGCAACGGCGCAATTAATTTGCATAAGAAAATAAAGTTAAAATATAGGATAGACCCATTAACCAAATCTGGTTAGTATTCGTTATTCTTCATTTTCAATGATCTGCACGTTTGCATATAATAATATCTTAACGTTTAATGAAAGGAAACCAAAACTTGTCTTTTCTGTTAATTACGATCTTTAAAAATGGTTTGGTATTTCAAAGACATTTGCTTATCAAACCACTTGCCTTTATTTTTTTGTTAAACAGTATTTTTTTGCCTTTATTTAACGAAAACTAACATAAGCGCTTAGAGAAATATTAATACAATTGAAAGCATTACTCTTTTCCAAAGAAATTTTGAATTTATGAACAAAATGTTAAATCAATGGGGCTTTCGAAAATCTCGTCTAGAATGCTTAGTTGTGCCATAACTTCTGATATAAAAATTTGATATCATCTGACTCAAACGCAACAGATGATTTACCTTAGTATTGATATCGTTGTTATCTAAGATATTATTTATATTTTAACAATATTTTTATTTTTTTGGCTCAATGCAAGAACAAGCAATTTCAAAGTATTTTAATTTTCGAATTAAGACTCCATGCGTAGTGAAAATGTTCCTACGAATAATAATACTTTATTCTGAAATTTTTTCATGTTTATACTAATAATTAAAATTCTCTTTGATTGTTTCTACATATAAAAGTCAAATCTCTTTTTACTTTTTGTTAACTCTTAAACAATGTGTATATCTTGTTCATATGTTCAAAAATGTTCCCTAACTCATGTAAACAAGTAAACAAACGTTTGAAAAGAATTTACAGAAACGTCTTCTCATGGCAGAATTTCTATCACGAAATTAGGCTCTTACTGGTTTATAACAAATTTTTAATACACTGCTGGCCACCGCAAATGTAACAACCAGAAGGAAGCATGCAAATAACATGAAATTTACGACATGCATTAGCGGAGGCGAGATATGCAAATGATTAAAATTTCAGCGCAGACACACATCACGCGCGCCTGTGGCGCCACCTCAAAGTGCTATTTAAGGCATGGAGATTTCGACGATTTCAAGTTTGGCAATTGTGTTTTTCTTGTGGTTTTTCAAAAAACGATCAGTTATGTCTCGTAGAAAACAGCAATCAGCTTTTGATCAAGTATCCGAGTTCGACAGAGGAAGGATAGTGGCCTACCGAGATTGTGGATTATCTTTCAGAGAAATCGGTAGTGGGTTGGACAAAACCCAAACAACTGTAATGCGGCTATGTGGCCGTTGGATGCAGGAGGGTACGACAAACCGACGTGGTCGATCGTATCCACCTCAATGCACCACTTCACGTGAGGACAGGCAAATTGCACGCATGGCAGTGACGGATCACTCAGTCACATAACGAACCACAGCACTTTGAGTCTGTAACGCATCATTCAGTGTCTGCGCGTACCATTCGACGCCGTTTACAGCAGGGGTGGTTCTATCCGCAAGACGTCCATTGCTTGGTCTATCCTTGACGCAGAACCACAGACGTCTCCGCCGTCAATGGTGCGATGGAAGAAAGATGTGGGTGGCAGAATGGAATGAAGTTGTCTTTACTGACGAGTCAGACATCTGTCTGCAAAACCACGCTAGTTGGATTCGAGTCTGGAGATACGAGAGAATGCTGAACAGCTGCTTTATGCACCGCCACACTGGTCCTGCACGGTATTATGGTATGAGGCGGTGTGGATATCGGGCTCGCACTCGTCTGGGACGATTGGCGGTACTTTAAACAGCCAGCGCTACATCTCCGAGGTGTTGGAGCCAATTGCCCTTCCTTACCTTGGGGCTTGGCCAGCCATTATTTCAACAGGATAATGCGCGACCACAGTGGCATGCATTGTCCAAGGTTTCGTCAATCACCAGATTGATTCTTCCCTGGGCCCGGGTCGCTCTCCGGATGTTTCACCGATAGAAAACATTGGTCCATGGTTGCTCAACGATTGGGCCCAGATTACACACCCAGCTTCCACACTAGATCAACTTTGGGCACTGTGTGGGGAAGCGCCTGTCTGCTTACCCAAGACCACATCCCAAAATCTCTTTGAATCAATTTCGAGGCGTGTGGCAGCGGTGATCTCCAACAATGGCGGCTACTTGGCTACTGATTCTGGCAGGAACCACACTTCACAGAAGTCTATAAATTTAATCATTTGATACTTCGTCAACATGTTATCTACAAAATAAATTTTGCTGTGCTATCTCTTGTCTTTCTTGGTGTTGCATTTACGGGGCCAGTAGTGTATTTTACTGATTGTGTCATTACACTTTTGTCAATGAAGAACAATTTACCGGTTGATTCAAAATTAGTTTGACCAATTTTGAAAGCATATATCTATTTATGATGAATTTCTATCGTTTCACTACTGGTTTTATTTGAAAAATGAAACATTTAAATTACCAATCTAACACTGTTTTTAGTAGGAGTAAATTACAGTATTGAAATTGGATCCTCAAACCCGGAACGAAATTGTATAGCTTTTGAAGGATGGTTGTTCAAATACTGTAAATAATAAAGCATTTAAAAATAAAAAGGACATTTTTCTATTGTATTACTATCTAAACCTCAAAAAGAAATAAAATTTGGCTCGCAATCAAATGCTACAGGGAAAAATGTGATCAAAAGGAAGTTCTTAATGAAAAAGAAAAAAAAATAATAAGTTGAAAAAAATTATTGCTGTAGGAATTCCTTTGCCTCAAAAACTTATGGCAAAGAATCTATAGATAGATATATCAATCAACAATTTATCGTCAGATAAAGAAAATTGGCAATAAAAAAGGTAAATTTTCCAGTCTGTCTTCAAATGTCTGTTAAGACCGTTGAAAAACGAAGAAAACGTTCTTGGCCTGTGTATTTAATGCTACGCAAAGGTAGATACGAAGCATGGATAACTTCTGATGAAGCACGATTTCATCGATCATTCTCAATTGGCAAAACGAAGATGCAATATATTTTAAGCAAAAAACGTCGCAAAGACGCTGCTTTTTTGAAAGATGCCAGTTGGCCTTCAGGTGTTATGGTATATGGAGGGATATCTCCTCTCAAAGCTTAACAAAACCATTTTTTGTGGAACCAAACTTTAAAATTGATGCTAAATACAATCAGATTAAAGTTTTGAAACACTTGATCAAAAAAAAGTAAACGTCTTTACCTTCAAGGGAAACTTTGTTTTTCACCAAGGTTCTGTTTAAATCATACTATAAAATCAACTATAAAATGACTGAAAGATTCAAAAATAAATTTTTTACCTCCTGATAAATGACTATCACTCTCTCCTATCTGTGTTCCTTGCGATTGTTTTTTGTGAGGATATTTAAAAAACAATTAAATAGACGTAAATTAAGAGCATTTCAAGGACGTCAAAAATCAATTGAAGAGGGAATTGGAAAAATACCCAAAAAATGGTCGAAAAACTCTTTCTGCTTAGCTAAAAATTTTTACGAAAAGTATACTGTGCTAGAGAATTAATTCCACATTGAAAATTCTATGTAAATAACTTTGATCAAAACAAATTTATGATTTTGAAATTGGTCACACTGTTTATGAATCAACGAGTAATACCGAAATTTTAAGCCAGTCAAATGTTTCATTTTAGAATCAAATAAGGTAAATCTTTCCAATAGATAATTATAAAGGAGAGAGTGGAAAAAATAATTTTTTGTGGATATGATTATTTTTTTTTTATAATTCGTATAGCTCACGTATAGACACACTGATGACCACATGTGGCCCTGTTCTAATCAGCCATGTTTCTTCCCATGGATGCAGCGCGCGCCTCGATAGATGCATTAAGGTCACAGTGAAGTCAAAGGGAGATCAGTTTGAACCAAAGGTGTAAAATAAAATTTCAAGATTTAGTTTTAAATTTGATTACAGTAATTTTTTAACTGCTTTATAGGTGTATCAGAACTTTGGCATGGCAAGCTATCACTGATAGAGACAATGGACAAACGGAGAATATTAGGACCAGGGGCGGCTCTTGGGCCGGACAAAGGCCCAAATTTTAAGGGTGGCTTTTGGATCGATTATGGAAAACATTTTTTTGTTACCAAAAATTCGATATATTTTTAAAAACATTTTTTGCGTGAATTCGGTGTTTCATTTAACACGCCTTACTTCTTTATTTTGCTCTCTGTATGTTTAATGTCAGTTTTCTGTTGTTGTTTTTTTTTGTTGAAACTTGAAGGAGGTTTGAGGCGAGATTATGTGTTAAATCTTGAAATTTGATATGTTTACACATCTTTCACTTGAAACTTTCTCCTAATTCTGGAATGGGGTCACAACGGACATTCCTTTCACCCATATGATGTCCGCTGTTAGCTACCCAAAAGGGGACGAGGAACTAAGTTTTTGATTGATAGAGAGTCACAGGGAAGGTTTTATTTTAGTATGGAGTGTTAGACTAAAATGAGTTTAGTTAAAATAAACGCTTGTGATCCCCACCGTCATTAAACTTTTTTTTCGAAGAAATTGGCCTGTGTTGAAACGAATGATTTCGTCTCTTACATATTACTTGTTTGAAATAATAACATGTAGTCCTTAATTTTGAATTATTTTGAATTTTTTAAGACTGTAAGTTTTATCAATTGACTCTTTGCTTGTTTACTTATATTTATCTGGTTTTAATAGGTTTCCAAACCCAATTTTATCCATTCTTTGTTATGTAGGATTTACAATATGTCCATATTTATTTTATTATACATTATAAAATATACGTATATACTGTATAAAATATGTTGCAACGCTGCCTTTTTGTTCGCAAGAACAATTCATATGCGTGTATCTATGTGAACAATTTAACTTTTTAAAATTATGTTTTTTACTTTAGAGAGAGGGGCAGCAATTTACATTTTTGGCCGGGACGGTAAAACTGCTAGAGCCGACCCTGACTAACTCCCCCCTGCAAATGTCAGGTTTTGCCTTTAATATTTTATAAATTGTTTAAATACTTACTCATCTTCATTCAGGCTTTGGGGCCCCTAGAATCCTCGACACCCACGAGATGCCAGGGTTACGGGGTTGTACTTTACACCACTGGATATAGATTTAAAGATAAATATGAATATTTCTGTAATTATTATTTTCGATCTTGAAATTCCAAGCCTTAAAAAAATTTTTAAAATCTTTTTTGTTTGTTTGTTTGTTTGTTTGAAATAACTCGTCACTGGATTTCTAGATTTTGTTGAACTGTTTAAATTTTTTTCCCCCGAAATCAGAGTTCAGCTGCAAAATCGAAAGAAAATTTTTCACTCTGTTTTGCTTTTATAGTTCCGCTTTATAGCATCCAAATAGGTGAAATACTTGAGTCTGTAATCGTAGTTAAACCCCTTGTGATTTTTTTTTTTTGCCACCTAAAATTTTTGCTAAATGCCTTAAAAAGAAAATTTCTGTTTTTGAAAATGTCCAACGTTCGTAAAATCCTAAGCAGGTAGCTAATTCAGCGCTATAATCCTAAAAAAAATTAACGCCAAGTTTTTTCCCTCCAAATTAAGATATCCAACTACCCTAAAATCATGATTTTTTAAAAAAAATTTACAATTTTTTATGATTTTATTTTATAGGCCATCTTATTAGCTTCATAAAAACACCAAGTGTTTTATTTTCCATTCACTATAACTAAAACTACAAGTGTTTTAGTAAAAGCAGATGCCCTAACTTTACGAAAGATGTCAAACTTTAAAATGCGTTTTGCTCGAAATGTGTTTTTTTTTTTCAAAAAGTTCAAACGGGGACAGAGATGGCTCAAAAAGTTTTTAAATAAGTTTGCTGAAATTTTGTGTGTATGTTCTGTATAACAATAGAAGTATTTTATAGCCTTCAGATTTATCAATCAATGTTTTGTTACAAAATTTACAGATCTTTATGTGAATATAATCACAGTTTTTCCAAGCAACTTCACATAATAGCTAAGATAAAGTGCTCTAGTTTTTGTAAAAATTGAAATATCTCTCTCTTATCCGTATTTCATTTCAAAATGGAATAGTAAAGTAATACATCAAAATTCGAAAACTGAGAATTTTGTTCACTTACTATGTATACAGAGCGGGCCCCGTTAGTGTAATTTTTTGTCAATTTTTACCCATTTTAGTAGTAATAATTTATTTTTCTCTTCTTAATTTTAGCCTTTTTTAAAAAAATTGTACTAAATAAATCTAAAAACAACAAAATATCTCCTTATTTCCATTTTTTTAAAAAAAGTTGTCGCAAGTAATCAGGTACCTTAAGGGGTTTAACTGGAGATTGAGATTTGAGAAAGCAGATGAGATTTTTTAGATTAAAAATTAAGTTAACGGATTCAAAATGGGGCTTTTGGAAAACGAGAGCCTAAGAATTTACCTTGATTTCGATAACGGATTTTTGAAGTTGAAGCTAACACAATGAACTTCTTTCCATATCTCCATAACCCTTCCTTTTCATGTAACATTCCGTAAAGATACAGATTTATCCATAAAATCAGTGTGTTATTTGAGACACACCTGATGCGTCATTGGTTGTGTGCTAGAGATGTTGAGTGACGTAATAAATGCGTCATCGGTTGCTAATGGATTCATGATCAAGCTGGAATAACCCCTCATTATTGCTGTCTTCGGACTGGAAATTGCGTATTAGGGGGTGGCTTAAGCCGAAAGTTCATTTGAGAAATTGAACATTTACTTTGATGGATTGAGTGTTATATGTAATCGCTTACATTACGTAGAATTGAATTCTTATTGAATTCAGGCGTAGAAAAATGTTTATTGGCGCAGAGCAGTGGTCTTCAACTGTTCCACGAAACCCTGGGGTTCCGCAAGGCATACCGAGAGGTTCCACCAGTTACAATAAGAAATCGAGAAGAAATAAATATGCATGCAAAATATATTTTCGTTCTCTACGAAGTTTGAAAAATTATAAGTATCTAATGCTCACTCCATCTCTATTCATTAAAACCGAAAATTTTATTTTATATATAATAACTTTTATTTTGCAACACTTTTTAAATTTTTATTATAATATAATAAAAGAATATTAAAATGTTCGCGTTTTTTATCTTTATATATATATATACTTTTTACTAGATTAAGGTATCCGCTACGTTAAAAACCCGGATTTTGCAAAAGCGAATAAATGGATAATATTATGATATAGTGTCATTTTAGATTAGAAAATGTAATAAATGTTTTTAAGAAGTATTGCAAAAATTTATTTAAAATACAATATTTTGGACAAAAATTAAATGAATAATTAAATATTTCTTTTGTGAAAAGGCTTTATTTTTAATAATATTTTGCCTCTTATAGCTCGGACCTCTCTACAGAGGTTAAATTTAGAATTTTGAAATATATAACTTAAATGGGTTTTTTCCTTTTTTACGACAACAGGGGGAGAAATTTTAAAAAAAAACGCCGAAAATTATTTCAATGGGTTGTAACTCTAAAAAATAATGTGAATTTTCCCAAAAATCATAATTTGAGTCCTTTTAAGAGTCTGAGCGATATACAGCAAAATATTAATAAATAGAAGTTTTTTTCCCCAAAAAAGAGAACATTTGGAAAAAAGGTTATTCTAAGTTAATTTTTTGCCGAAATATTGTATTTAAATAATTTATTTTGTCAAATGTCCTTAAACAATTGGTATACAAGTATTCTAATCTAATGAAATAACTATCATGAATATTATCATTTATGAGTTTTTTTAAAATCACGGTTCCGAACGTAGTCGGATACCTTAAGAACATTCTATTGCTTACTATCTCGGGTTCCACGAGATAATTTTGCACTCGTTAGTTAGCCCAATATCTTGCAAAACTAAATAGTTTTCATATAGAAAATGCACCTTTTTACATTTAATGGAAAACGCACCTATAATGAAGGAAACGAAACAACATATCAAACAGAATTGATGTTAAAACCTAAATTTAAGCAAGAACAGCTTCTAAATTTTAGGTTGTAAATTCATGCAAAATACACGGGATTTCTCACACAGCTATGAACATTTTAAGCTGCCTAAATAGTTGCGAAGATATTTTTTCTAAATTTTGCTGAAAATTTATTTTTAAACAAATTTTTTGTTTAATTATAAATGAAAACTAATACAAATAGCAAAAACAATTTTCTTTCAAAGTATTTTTTAATATGGGCAATTTTAGATTGAAATTAGGCGTTATTTGCGCGTTACGTAAAACACGGTAAAATAAATTCTAATGCATAAAATTTAAAAAAACACAAATAATTTTACTCAGAAAACTATTTATAAAAAATGATCTACTATCTTTCAAAAATTTTAATTTATCACTAAATTAGGTGTCAAAAAATGTACAAGATGTAAATTTTTCTAAAATTTCATATTTATCACACAGAAAAAAATCATAAAAAGGGTAAACACGCTGTTTTTCTTTAACCCTATAACAAAACATGCATACTATAATTATGAACAATGATACAAAATTTCAGATAATTATCTGCAGAATTTTTGAGATATCATATTTACCGTGTTGTAAAATATCAAAAAATCAGTTTCAGAGAAAAATGCATTTAAAGATTTAAAATTCAAAATTTAAAAAACTGTATAGCTAAAAACCTAAAAGCTCTCTATATTAAAAGAATAAACCTTTTCAAAGCACACAATCAATATTATATACATTCTTCAAACCTTATCTTTTAATATTTTTAACAATTTTATAGTGTCAAAAATCTTTTTCTTAACGTCTAATTACGTAGTTTTCGAAATACAGGTTATTAGACATATAACAAATAATATATATATATATATATATATATATATATATATATATATAATTAAGTCAATTCCTACTTAGATCAACAATTTTTTTTTTATTTTAGCTACTTTTTATTAAATAGTTACAATTAATATAAATATATTTATATATATGACATCACAACATTAAGTGGTTATTTATTTTTTATTAATTATCTTTAGAGTATCGTATTGTCATCCAAGAAAATCGTGTATGTAAAATTTCAGTTCAACTGAATGCTTTAAAACGTGCAAAAAAAAATTTCTTTTAGACCCAAGTCACTAAAAATGAAACCAACGTGGCTGTATCAGCAATTCTTTAAATAATTAGTTTCAGGCAATTAATTTTAATTAATTATAATTACATTATCGTATTTTTACCCTAAACAATAGTGTATAGAAAATTTCAGCTCAAATGAGCGCTTATGTGAGAAAAAAACCATTCCAAGTTTTGTCACAAGTCACCGAAAGGGTGCCTAAGTCGCCAAAAATGATGCCAACGCAGCTGTATTTGTAATTCTTTGAATAATTAGTTTTAATCAATTAATTTTTTATTAATTATAATTAAATCACTGTATTGTCATCCAAAATAATCATCGATATAAAATTTCAGCTCAATTGAGCGCTTAAAAATGTATTTTATTAACGATTGAAAATTCCACCAAGATCAATAAATATTCAGGGTGTATCTAAACTCTTGGACAAAACTTCAAGGGGTGATAGTACACATCAAGACAAACAATAGTAAATAGGAAACTTAGGGTCCCAAACGTCTTCCGAAGGAGATAGGTGTCATTAAAGTTTTGGGTCCGAAATTTCAAATAATTACAAAAAACGGAAAAATGGGTCGATTCGTTAGCGGTTTTCAGCTGAATTTTATTCTTTTTGTCAGTATTTTCTTGAAAAATAAATTTTAAAGATAAAGCTAAAATGTCGATAGAGAGCACTTTAGACTTTGGGTAACGAACAACTTTTTTACCGAAATTTTCTGTATCACATTAAAAAGCTTTCAAAGCTTAGACTTAGGAAAAGCTTAAAATTTTTTGAACTTTCAAAATCTACAGTTCGTTGGGGGTGGTTAAGTGGCGCAAGCAGTTTGTGTTCAGGAGGTGAAATTTGAAACTCCTTCCCTCTGAACAGAGTTCAGTTATTCCCTGATATCTTGGTGTCGTAGACAGGTAGCAACCTACTACCTCACACCTAAAACAAACGAGAGAGGGATGTGGCAAGATTAAAAAATAATTCATAATGGAGCATGAGCAATTTCTCTGCTCAAAATAAAAGAGAAGCAATTTGATGTACCCATGAGTGTGTATGAATGAAGGTTTCAGCTGAATGATGACACGTAGAAAATGGTACGCGAGACTTTCCTGCAAGTCCACAAAACTGTTCGAAAGAGCACCCACCAGCAAAGATGCAGGCTTCACACCGCCGGGGAAAGGACTGTCGAACATTAGCAAATACCCCGGGCTTCACCCGGATATCGCCTGCTACGACGGTAATCCTCGCAACCAGGGCCTCGTCGGAGTCGACGGTGCTTGTGTAAACAAGACTCTTCATATAGCTCCAGAGGAAGAAGTCTAGGTAGGAGAGGTCAGGCGAGCGTGCAGCCAGGTAGTTTATTTTATCACCCGTCCAATCCATCGCCCTGGGTATGATGTAATCCAACGCATATCTGCGCTGAAGTAATGCAGAGCGCTCCGTCGTAATGTTGGAACTATATGAACCTTTATGTTGGCTGGAACAATTTGCAGTAGAACTTTACATCCTTACATACAGTTAGCACCATACAGTTAAATCCTTGTTTGCACTTTACATGCGAATCGGGTATTTTGCGGGGAGAAATTGCTCATGTCTGTTATGAATTTTTTATTTAATTTTTATCCTCTCGTTTATTTTACGTTTAGTGGGTAGTAGTTGCTGCCTAATCTGAACGAGCGTGGAGCGATAACTGAACTATTGTCTAGAGGAAAAGGAATTCAATTTCACCTCTGAGCTACAATTAGTTTACGCTACTTAACCACCAAATAAAATTTTGATAAAATTTAAGTTTAAGTCTAAACTTTAACATTTAATAATGTTACAAAAATAACAGAAAAATAGTTGTTCGTTACTCCCAAGCGCCATATTGACACATTTTTTGAGCAGTATCTTTAAATTTGGCCCTCGAAAATAAATTTTAAATAGAAAGATAGTTTGGCAAAAACCGTTCCGAATCGACCTATTTTTCCGTGTTTTATAATCATTTGAAATTTCGGACCCTAAACTTTAACGGCACCTTTTGCTTCGAAAGACGTTTGGGGGCTGCGGTAACCCAGTGGTAAAGGTATCGGATCATGGCAGGCATATGTGAGTTCGAGCCAACCGCAAGACTCGCCGTGTAGGGTAGCGATGCGTTTGAAATCTGTCAGGCTAGAAACGTTTCTCCCTTTGGTGTGGAATTGGTAGTTAGGGAGAGGGTGCCAGCTCAGGTGTCGTCCACATCACTTGACCATGGTTCAAAATTACGTGGTCCGTCGCCAAAAGCCCTCGTGTAGCTAAAACAGGGTGACGTTAATATTTACTCACTCGGAAGACGTTTGGGACTCTAAGTTTCCTATTTACTATTGTTTGTCTTGATGTATATTATTACCCCTTGAAGTTTTACCCAATAGTTTAGATACACCCTGTATAGAGAGTGTGAGCTAATAGTAGGAATTGAAAAATGATAAAAGTGACTCTCTCTCCCATCACTGAGTGAGAATATTAGATCCCTATACTTGAAATTTGGCAGGCGTGTTTCTTTTGTGGAGTACTGATCCGAAAAGAACGGGTTTGGCAGAAATTAACTCTGGTGTGGGTTATCTGGGTGTAAAAGATGATAAACATAATTCTGTTTTAAAAATTCAAATTCTGTTCTTTTTAATTCGCGACACGCGAAATCTAAAAAATATCTTTCAATATAATCTAAAACTTAATACTAGGACTTAAATATCTCAAATTTAAAAAATTGTACATAGTCATAGAGCACATTATGAAATACTCACCTAAGCGGGAATGTAAGGGCTAGCTTTAAATACACTCATGGACAAAAAATTAGCGCACCAAGAAATAATTGCGGGATCGTAACTAAAGTTCGCATGAAGATACATGTCGGGGAGATATACAAATGAGTAGAAATGCAGCGTGATTGCGCATTACGTATAGCCGGTAGAGGGCGTTTAACGTCGTTCTCCGTGGAGTATAAAACAGGTAACTAAAGCTTGTTTGAGTGGGCTGAATCGTTTACAAAGGAAGAGCTGAAGTAGACATGCCATTACGCCGTTTTCGAAGACAATATGAGCAGCTCTCGTAGTTTGAGAAGGGGAGAATGATCGTCATGATAGGAGCTGGGTGATCAGCTAGGCGAGTAGCTCGTCAATTAGTTCGCTCTGATTGTGTTGTGAGGAGGTGTTGGGACCAGTGGATCCGAGAGATGTCATTTACACGAAGACCAGGCTCAGGACGCCCTCGACAAACCAGTTGTCGAGAAGACCGCCCCATTGTAAGAAATGCACGCGTACAGCCAACTGCTTCATCGGCTGCCATCCAGGCACAGGTAGCTCCTTCACTAGGGGCTCCTGTGTCTTCTCGAACCATACGAAGGCACCTAACTGAAGGACATTTGGGATCGCGGCGCCCATTACGTGTGATGTCTTTGACACCCACCCATCGACGCCTCCGTTTGGAGTGGTGCTGCGCTCGAGGAAACCGGACTGCAGCGGAATGGAACCAGGTTGTCTTTAGCGACGAATTCAGATTCAATCTCAGCAGTGATGACAATCGTGTTCGTGTGTGGACACCCCGTGGTGAACGCCTCAATCCTGCCTTTGCTTTACAGCGACACACCGCTCCCACAGCTGGTATGATGGTATGGGGTGTCATTGCCTATAATACACGGTCACCCCTAGTATTAATCCGTGGCACCATGACATCCTGCAACCACATGTGTTGCCACACATGCAACGGCTTCCAGGAGCCATTTTTCCACAATGCTCGGCCTCCCACAGCAAGGGTGTCACAAGACTGTCTCCGCTCTGTTGCTACCCTGCCCTGGCCTGCCTGATCCCCAGATTTGTCTCCAATCGAGCATATCTGGTATCATTTGAGACTGCGAGTTTGTCATCCCGCGAATTTGAATGAACTAAAGGGAAGGTTGCAGCAAGTATGGAACGAAATGTCTCAAGACATCATACAGAATTTGTATGCCTCAATGCCCGATCGTATCGCATCGTGTAGTCGTGCTAAAGGGGGTCCAACTGAGTATTAAATCCTCCGTTCTTTTGCTTTTTTATCTGAAATAAATGATCCTTTTTCTTTGATTTTATAATCATTTACTGATATCAAAGCAGTCATTACGTATGTAAAATTTCGTTTCATTTTGACAATTCCTTCTTGGTGCGCTAATTTTTTTGTCCATGAGTGTAGTTGTAAAATTATCTATTAATGCCTATGCAAACGTCTACTTTGGCATGTTGGGGCCACATGTTGGTGAATTTTAGAATTGTAAATTGTAAACATATAATGGCAACGCTTAGGGTTGAGTTGAGTTGAGTTTGGTATTTTATGGCGCAAGAGCCAGTTTTTGGCTATACTGCGCCAAACATTCATAGATCTGTGATCTGGACGGGAAAGGAAGAAAAGAAATTGGATGACAAGATGGAGGGCCGAAAATAGAGAAGGATCACTGGGGTACCCCGGGGTCGTGACACCCGTGTTTACCAAAGATAGTAAACCCCCTTGGGAAAAGGAAAAGATCACTAGGGTACCTCGGGATTGTGACACCCGTACCCACCTAAAGAAGGTGAGACCCTTGAGGGGAAAGGCAACGCTTATAGGATTGCCGCAGCAATGTGTTTTGTATCAACTATAATGCTTGTGTAAAAATATTTCAGATCGTTCGAAAGACTTCATGTCGGAAGTCGCATTAATAAAATTTGGATTTTTGCTAAATAATAATTTTGCGTACAGTCCGTTTAAATTAATAATCCCACATTGTGAGATCCATAGGTCGCAGATTCGATTCCGGTTCGACAGACCATTATCTTATTTAAACACAAAAGATACCGTAAATCCGGCGGCTCTTGCGCACTTTTTAACATGTAAAAATGATTGCAGAAATTCACGGGTGCGCGTTATACGCCGGGTACAAAAATGATAGCATCAAAAATAAAAAAAAAAGAGATGAGCGTAAGAAAAATTAAAAAAAACTTCTACATAGATCGCAATACTATATATTTGAAAGAAATGACATACCTAATGGAGTAAAATGGTTCTGATTCTAATAGTGTACATTTTTTACAAAACCCTGGAATAATAACTCGAATAAATGACTTGAACTTTGTACACGCATTTTTCTGGTTCTTTTGTAAGAAAGGGGGTGCGCGTTATACGGCGAATATACCGTAAAATCCGGCGTATAACGCGCACTTTGAACACAAAAAATAAGATCGAAAATTAAGGGTGCGCATTATACGCCGGGTATAAAAACGATAGCTTTAAAAATAACAAAAAGGATGGGCATAAAAAAATTTATACTTCTAGATGTATCAAAACACACTGTTTATTTAAAAGAAACGACTTGCCTTATGAACAAGAACAGTTGTAAATCTAGAAGTATACTATTTTTTCAAAAGTCTGGGATAATACCTCGAATAAAATACTTCAAAAGATAAAAACAATGTATATTAATACTTTAAATTTCTTCGTTAAAAAAGGGGTGCGCGTTATACGACGAATATACCTTAAAATTGAAAAAATTAGCTTGAAAGTATAGGTGCGCGTTATACACTGGTGCGCGCTATACGCCGGATTTTACGGTAATTTTTTCTACGCTGTGTGTGATATATTTAGGAATATTAAAAATTTTTTTAAACAGAAGATAGCATATGATATTGAGATGTAATACATAAGTCCATTAAATTTTTGGCCAAAAAGTCCGGATTGCTCAAATATCCGGGACGTCAATAAAAGACAGACATTGTTCCAAATGGAAGCGGCCTGCCCTTTCGAATGTCCCTTCTCTTCCAAGAAAAATGCCCGGATGTCCGTAATACGAGGAAAAAATAATTATCTCGGGTGTATGTCCCCGTGCTGACATACTAGCTCATAATGAATGCGAAGTGGTTCGTTTTGACCGGTATTCCTCAATGGAAAGGATTTACGGTTCGCTGCAGATTTCTGAGCGGACAGGAATTGAGAAGAGAGTTATGGGTTTTTGAGATTCGCAAATGGCTAAAATTTCGGTACTAATTAAAGTTTTTTGCTAAAAAATATTTGCTTTAACAAAATGAATTTATATTTGCAAACAGCCGATTACGAAATAGTTAGAGACCAAGAAACTTAAATAATAATTTATTTTTAATTTTCCTTTTATGAATTTATTGCATAATGTAACATCAGGGAACATCTCCTAGGGCCGAATAAAACCGGACCCCTGTCTTGCCTGGGTGGCAAATTCTAAGGGAGGCATTTGGGTCGAATTTAAAAATTTTTTTGTTACAAAAAATTAATATATTTTCTGGGTGTAAATTTTGGTATTTTATCTTACGTTCCTTTTCATAACTTCCTTATTTTGTACTCTATATATTTAATGTCAGTTTTCTTTTTTATGTTGAAACTTAAGGTATCCGACTGGTTTAAAATCACCATTGTCATAAAATATATATTTTATTTTATAATTTGTGCGCTTAGCCACGCTAAATAAGCTTTCTAAAACTATCGTACTTTTAATTCTGAGTCAGTTAGAAAAAAGTTGCATAGCTGTTTCTGTTTGAAGTGAAGTAAGCCCAAATTGAAACCGGAAGTGTGAAGTTTTAGATTATTTTCACCGGCTTAAAATGAGATTTTTATTCATTTAAAATATTTTAAATAGTTCTTTTTATGTTTAATGAAACTTCACTTTATAAATGTTTTACAGATATATTTTGCTTTAAAATAGGCAACAGTTAACTGATTGCCAATGTTGGTTTTGATTTAATCGAGTTGCTATCTTTTTTTTATCATTTATTGTTTCAAAATTAGGAATTTCTTTATAACTTCTTTATTAATACTTTTATATATATAGTTACTTAAGTTATTTTAATTAGAAATTAAAGTTGTCATGCCGAAAACAAAATCGATGAGGCCAAAAAAGAAGAGATTTCCAGACAGCAGTACTTGTTGGAGGAACGTCGATAGAAATATATAAGAATATAGAAATTCTTAATCTTTCTTCAAAATCTTCAAATCTTTCCAATTCAGTTATTAATTTTATTAAAAAGACTTATAAGGAACTTTGCGATCAAAATCTTCTAAAATGTCTTCACGGGAAAGCTCAGAACTGCAATGAAAGTCTTAATAATGTTGTGTGGTGTATAATTCTGAAAGACTATTTTGTTGAGCAACAAACACTCCCTTTAATGGAATTATTTCGCAATATTACTTTTTAATTATGGGTTTGTTGGTCTATTACCTCTAATTTAAAAGTTCGGAATGAAATTATGTTCTGAATTAAAGGATATTTTTGGTACCTCGACAAAACGCAAGAATTGTTGATTCTACGAGGCATTCTATACCAGATAAGAAACTGTCTCGTAAAAAAAGAAAGGCCCTTAAAAAATGTAAAAGTTTGAAGTATGAGGTTCGGGAAGGCATAACATATACAAATCTGGAGAGTTTTAAAACCTTCCTAAATCATCAAAAAGTTTTATTGCAAATATAAACCTTATTTTGCATTTTGTCAAGAATGTTATTTTTGAGCATAATGGTTAGCGGTAAGAGTGATACTTCTTAAATTAAATGAAATATTCTTTTGAAATTTTTTGAGTTTGTTCTTTGTATTATAATGAATGGTTTCTGCTAAAAGCTAAGGGTAATATTTAAATTAAGGTATTTATATTTATAATTTATATATATAAAATTATATATATATATATTGTAATGACTTCTCTCAGCTCTGGGTTAACTATTTATTTCAACATGAAATTCATCAAAATAATAAATAAGGGTATATTCTAGTACAGTTCAATATCAATTTAGAGTCTCTTTCGCACTCTCTTCGTTTCCTGGATTTTCCAAGCCAGGAGACCGCTGTACTTCGCGGGCTCGTCCGTAATCACTTCAGGTCTCTTCGTATACTCTCTCCCGTTTCACCTCGATCTTTCAAGCCCGGACTGCTTCGCGGGCTCGTTATCCGGCACCTCTTCCTATCGCTCAGGGACGGCCAGGCCCCGCTCGCTAAGTATCCAGTGCTTTTTTTTCTCCGTCCGGACTCTCTCGCCCGTTTTATATCATCTCTTTCTCCCTGTCAGCCACCGCTCATCTCTTTGTCGGCCTCAGTGTCCCCATCCTCCTGCTGCCGCCTTCCGGTCTCGGCTCCTTGATCGTCGTACCCTCTGCCACGCCACATCCCGGTCTCGTTTCAGCTAGTCCCAAAGAGACGCCAAAGGCTGGGTGTACATTGTATGTTCTCAGTCGCGACGTCGCCTCGAGTTCTGGGAATATGAACACACAATGATAAGGCGCACCTCTTTTTGGAAGGAAGTCCGGTCAGCTGGGCAGGTGCTGAAAACCTCGACTCCACCCAGCTACGAAATTTCTTTCCAGCAATTGGAAATTCCTGGAATTTTTGCAGCTTCTGTCAGCAAGGGATCTGTTGGAAAATAGGGAAAGATATGCTTCGTCACAATATATAATTTTATATTGAAAAAGAGTTTTTAAGAAAATTCTGGGTTTTCATCTTGAACACACAACATTTCCATAATTTTATGGTAAATTTGAGCTTTTTAGTATAAAGCATAGTTAAACGTTAAAGAATTGTATTCCTGCAAACATTTTATTTATTTTTTTGTGATATATATATATTTTATAGTTGTTTGTGCAAAAGAGCAATTTTTGTATAATATTTTGGCAGAAATTTCTCAATATTTTGAAAAATAAGCTTTCAAAGGATTCTTCTTGCTGTATTTTCATAGTTTTCCAACATATTTCATTAAAAAATAACAACTAAATGATTATTTAAGTTATATTTTAGAAAATTGTCTCCGAACCCAGTCGGATACCTTAAGAGTTCGAGGCGGGACTATATGTTCAATCAGGAAATTTGATAAGGTCACGCATCTTTCACTAGTAACTTTCTCACCATCCCGGAGTATGGTCACAACGGACATTCGTTTCATCCATATGACGTCTGGTGTCAGCTATCTAAAAGGGGAAAAGGCAATAAGAATTTTTTGTAAATAGTCACAGGAGATGTTTTATTTTAGTCTTGAATGTAGTTACTATAGGTTAAAATAAACGCTTGAGATCCCCACCATCAGTGGACTCTTTAGAAGAAATTGGCATGTTGAAATGGATGATTCATTCCCTTACACTTTACTCATTTGAAATAATAACAGGTAATTGTGTCCTTAATTTCGAATTATTTTGTATTTGACTTAATATATATATACAGTCGGACCTCTATATAACGAAGTCGCTAAATCCCGAAAAAAAGTTCGTTATATGGAAAATTTGTTTTATATAGAGGTTCATCTTTTAATCTCCTTTATAAACCACATAAAACAAATTTTAAATTCATAAACACACCATGTATAAAAAAAGTAAATATTCACACCTTTTTTAAAATTAATATATGTTTATTTTATATACTTCACCCGTCAAAAAAGAAAAGAAAAAGAAAGAAAGAAAAATTGCAAGGAAAGCAAGAAAATAGGATGTCGAAGAATTCACTGTATTTTCAATATTCAGAAAACAATTTTATACTAAAATTAACGAGTTTTAAGGACATTTTATAATTTAAAGCATATAAGTAATATTAAACATACATTATTTTATAATTAGAACACGGGGACCACACCACCGAGGGTGAAAGAGGATATCGAAGATGTTTCTAGTGAACTGGGCAATGAGGGTTAAAAGCTGCACTTCTTGGATGAAACGTCCAGAACTCTATTGCTCTCTGCGAGTTAGGATCTAATAAAACCAGTTCAAGGTTTATGACCATCATAAAATGTGTTAAGGTATCCGACTACGTTCGGAACCATGATTTTAAAGAAGCGCATAAATGGATAATTTTTATGATATTTAGTGTCACTTAGATTACAATACATATATACAATTGTTTTAAGGACATTTTGACAAAATAAAATTATTTAAATACAATATTTTGGCAAAAAAATTAACTTAGAATAATCTTTTTTCAAAATGTTCTCCTTTTGTGAAAAATGCTTCTATTATAATAATATTTTGCCTGTATATAGCTCAGACCTCTGTACAGAGACTCAAATAGAATTTATGAAAAATTCACATTATTTTCAGTTTTCACCCATTGAAATAATTTATTGGCGTTTTTTCTTAAAAATTGCTCCCTCTGTTGTCATAAAACATGGATAAACCCCACTTCTAAGTTTATATATTTCAAAGTATAGTTGAACCTCTGTAGAGAGGTCTGAGCTATATACAGGCCAAATATTATTATAATAGAAGCATTTTTCACAAAAGGAGAACACTTTGAAAAAAGATTATTCTAAGTTTCATTTTTGCCGGAAATATATTAAATAATTTTTTGTCAAAATGTGTCCTCTTAAATCAATTTTTATACATGCATTCTAATCTAAGTGACACTAAATACCATGAAAATTATCCCATTTATGCCTTTTTAAAAATCACAGTTCGAACGTAATTCGGATACCTTAAGAATAACTTGAAATTTTTCAGAAATACTTTAAAAAAAAAAAGGGAAAACAAAAATTGTGATAAAGAAAAAGTTCGTTCTATAGAAAATGCACTTCGCTGTAGAGAGGTTACTTTACGAAGAAAATCGTGAAATGCTCAAGGTTCCTGGAAAAAGTTCGCTGTATAGAAAAATTCACAATATAGAAGTTCGTTATATGGAGGTTCGGCTGTATATAATATTGTCATGCTGCCTTTTTGTTGGCAAGAATTATTCAAGTTGTATAGGTGTGTATCTATGTGAAAATTGATCAATTTATCTTTATTTAATTATAATTTTTTGCTTTGAAGAAAGAGGCGGCATTTCCTTTTTGTCCGGGGTGGCAAAACTGCTAGAGACGGCCCAGTAACATTAGGCCGGGTGCAAAATGATGAGTTCCATCGCCCTTAACCCTCGTATTGCTTTGTAGTGCAACGTTAATATAACCCGCATTCATTCACGTGAGGAAATTGAGGGTCCACAGATTTAACATGCATCATTCTTCAAAGTCTTCAGTTGCACTAGCAATTGAATCCACTATTCGACCGTTAAATCGCCGTCCACTCATTCGTGGCCATAAGCTCTCGGCAATCGCGACTGCAGTCTCGTATAGATATTGTTACGAATTTTGCGTAAAATAAATGATTTGTATTTTTGGATGTGTAATACCTTTATCTTACTCTAAATGAGATTTAATTTACGTTAGAATTGTAATATTCACAAGCAACGCCGTCTCTTACGTTATAATTGTGATTTAAAGGGAACGGCGAAATCTTGGCGATAGCGCTAAGTTGGCATCATTTTAGGCGACCAAATTGGTGACTTTGGAGACCATTTTTGGCGAGGTCGGGACCCTCTGGATTCTTTTAAAAATTAGTAGAGAAATCCAATAATTTCAAGATCTATGACGCAAGCGGGCCTTTCTCGAATTATCCGCGAGGGTTATAAATAGAGAGATGCTCGCCGAAAGTCAGGAAGTCTGGTTTCGACTAGTGATCAGTTAGTGTTGCTTTGACTGTTGAAACGATTAGATATTAGCTCAGCTGTGCTTGTGAATAATATTTTACTTACGTATATTTTAGACTCTGATAATTATGTTTGAGTGCTGCTGAAGGTATGACGACCTTCTGAGATTTATTCTGCGAATAATGCAGTTGAATTATGTATTTCAATGATTGGAGTTTCGACTATAAATTTTCATCGCTCTTAAAAAACTGTCTTGTTTCTTGCGACTGATTGGCATAAAATCCTCGAACCCTGGATCAACGTAGCAATATTATAATCATGGGCAGGGACGTCTTAAGGCATGGGTCAACTGGGTCCGAGCCTAGGGCTTCGTTTCGTTCTCGACTCTGTCTTAATAAGATCCGGTTAATTTTAATGTGGGTTCAAATACGAAATATGACAAAAAAAAATCGAGACTGGTCTAATAAATCATTGTATTTACAGAATCAATTCTCCGTGACATTAGCACCTTCAAATTAGTTTCCTTCAGCATTCACACACTTCTGCATTCGGTGCTGCCATTGCTGGTAACATTTTTAGAAGGCCCTTCAGGAGATTCTCCGTTTTTGCCTGAACCTCTTCAACTGAGTTAAAATGGGTTCCCTTTAAGTAGGATTTAACTATGTGAATTTAAAAAAGTCACAGGGGCCGAATCAGGAGAATAAGGAGAATGCCCCGTCACAGTAATGTTTTTGCTGGTCAGAAACTGCTTACGAAATAAGGCCATGTGAGCGAGTGCATTGTCATGGTGCAACAGCTATCCATTCATTCCCCAACTCTGGCCTTTTTTTCACGACGTCTTTATAGGACTTCAATGCAGTTGTGTTGATTAGTATTCTGACCACAGATGCGAGTGGGAACCCACTCATATCATAAATTTTGGCAATGTTTTGTTCTGTAATCGCTGACTTTGGGCGCCCAGCAGGTTCATCATCTTCCACAATGACCCTTCCCCATAAAAACCTCTTATACCATTTAAATACATATGCACGAGATAAAATCTCATCTCCATAAGCCTGGGTTAATATTTGAATTTTTTTCTTGGCTGATTTTTTAAGTTTCACAAGAAACTGGATGTTAATTCTACATTTTTCCGGTATAATACAGTTGCATGTGTTCACTCAATGACGCAGTGCTCCCAACTGGCGCAATCGGTTAAGGATGTGCGAGGGATGACGTCGCCAAAGCAGTTGTAGCCAACTGGGTGTGTGTGTGTCAGATCCTTGTATTATATTCCCATACATATTCTCTGAAAAATATGGATTCCAAACTGCATGACATCTGGCATAAAAAAAAAAGATAAGACTGTATTATAGAGTGATGACAATTGTCTAGGCCTAGCTTTAATACCATAAACAATTATTCAACTCATTTAGTCGAAATGCGGCCATCGATCAAGCCCGTTTGTGCCTAGATTTATGAGATTGTGAGTCGTGCGGGTTTATTTGCTTAAAATTACCGTTTGAACGAGTATTTGACAATGCACTATATACTGTCTACCTTTAAAGATCTCAAGTAAGCATTGCATTTGCATAAGGGGCCCAGGGCGTCAAAAAATCTTAAGATTTCTCTGGGCCCAAGGCCTCAGAGTCTTAAGACATCCCTGATCAGGGTCGTAGGTACCGGCGTATCAGCCTTATCAATGATATGAGGCCCCAAGTAAAAGGGAAATTTAATACAAAATTTTCAAGTTTTGTGAAAGACAAAACGTTTGTTGAGTTTATGGAAAATAATCTGATATTTTCTTTGCACTGTTTTTTTAGAATCAAATTGTCAACAAATGGTTCGATATCGTCCATTTTGTTATTTATTTCACGATTGGAATGTGCGTGGCTTGCCTTGTCCACGAGTTCGAGAGCCCGGAGTACCACTAAGACCCGCCGTGTGGGGCAGCGATGCACGCGTTAAATCTGTCGAGAGCTGGAAACGTCCTTCCGTTGGTGTGGTGTGGTGGTTAGGAAGAGGGTGCCTGCAGCTCAGGTATCGTCCACGTCACTTGACCATGGTTCATACATGGTCCGTCGCCAAAAGCCCTCGTGTAGCCGAACAGTGCAACGTTAATATTCAATCAATCAATCAATCCGGATGATGTGGGAACAGAAGCAGCTTTATTCGTTTCACTTTTGTCGTCGGAATCTGCATCAATGATATTTTTTTATCCTTAAACAAACTTCCAAATGTCTTTGTCTGCCATAATTGGGGCTGTTCACACATTATCAACATTTACTGCAGCGAATTCTACCGATAATTCAATTAAGACAGTCCAAACCGGTTTGGTGTTTTCCGTATTTTGTTAATTTCCAGAAGGAAAATCGTTTCGTGTTAAGAGAGAAAAACCTGCATAAAAATACATAGTATTTGTTGGTACCGTAGTATATACAGTCGGACCTCTATATAACGAAGTCGCTAAATCCTGAAAAAAGTTCGTTATATAGAGGTTTATCTTTCGATTTTCTATCTAAAGAAACATAAATCAAATTTTAAATTCATAAACACTGTATATTAAATAAAGTAATTATTCATACCATTTTGTAAATTAATACATATTTATTTTATATATTTTACCTATCAAAAAGAAAGAAAGGAACAAAAACTGTAAGGAAATTTTCTTGACGCCTTTATCCACTTCCTGAAGAATTAAATTTTTTTCTTTGATGCTCAAGCACTTATGTTTTGACATTTTCGAGCTACATGAAACGAAATTACCAGTACGATTGATCAACGCTACGAATGAACGGAGACTAGTTCAAGGACACGGGACAACTCCACTCAGGGTGAAATGGGATATCGAAGATGTTTCCAGCGAACTGGACAATGGGGATAAAGGTTGTATACTTAGGTGAAACACCCAGAATTCTATTGCTTTCTGTGAGTTAGGTTCTTAATAAAACCAGTTCAAGATTTATGACCACCATAAAATGCGCTAAAACACAGAATAGTTTGAAATGTCCAGAAATACTTCAAAAATAGGGAGAAAAAAAATTGAATCACAAGAGAAAAAGTTCGTTATATAGAAAATGCACTTCGCTATTGGGAAGTTATTTTGCGAAGAAAATCCTGAAATGTTCTTGGTTGCAGAAAAAAGTTCGTTGCATAGAAAAATTTGCAATATAGAGGTACGTAATATGGAGGTTCGACCGTATATTATTTCGTGTTAACCAATATTTCGTCTTAAGCGTTTTCGCGTTCAACGAATTTCACTGTATAACTTTCGCATTAAAACATAGAGACAAATTTTTTTTCGCAGTGAGATGAATGAACCAATGAGATGGTTATCTTTATAACAACACGAAGAATAATTCGGCTTTCTGTTCAAAACTGAGAAACATATGTTCTATTCACTTCACATCTCGCGCGGGATCATTGACAGAATTTAACTAAACTGTTCACTATATTCACAACACTTACATTGCCATATTTTGGACAAAATTGGAAGAAGCGGTGAGATTCCGATTCTATTTAACCCTTTATCTACCGCATTATGATTTATTGCAGCTTTTTTCATGCAATATATATTTTTTTTTTGTATCACTACATTGAAAATTAAGGGATATACATAAACAAAATATACAACTTTAGGAAATTTAATCCGTTAGAGCTAATTAATGAATTGAAGATAATCGATTGTAAAATTAATTAGACACACTGCTCACTTAAAATAAATAGTCAAATTGTTTTCAAATTGTTTTTCTAAATAAGACACCTTTTGACATTTTCTACTTTTTCGGAACAAAAATGAGGACCGCGTTGGTCCAGTGGTCAAGGTGTCGGATCGTGGCTGGCATGTCACGAGTTCGAGCCCAGTATCACTAAAGATCCACCGTGAAGGGGAGCGATGCACGTAAAATCTATTGATAGCTCAAGTGTCCTCCGGTTGGTGTGGTGTGGTAGTTAGGAGAGGGGTTGCCATCTCAGGTGTCGTCTTCGTCACTTGACCATGGTTCAAAATTATGAGGTCCGTCGCCAAAATGTTCTCTTGTAGCTGAACAGCGTGACGTTACTATTCACTCTCATTCGGAACAAAAATGACAATCTTCACAATCCGCTGAAAATGCAACTTCTGCTATAAAACTATTCACTTTCCCCGCTAAAATACTCACTATAGAACCTGTAAAGGCTATATATATTGAAGAGGATTTAAATAAATTCTCAAGCAAGTATCGTCAGAGTATTGGTAAAAATGGTTATTCTATGTAATTTTAAAGTGAGTGGTACTTATACGTACCGTCGGTAGATAAAGGGTTAAACCTGCATACAAACAGCCTCACCTGCGATCGGCCTCACTTCCACTGTGCCACAATTGTCATTCCTTGAACTTTATGCAGTGGCATAGCGTGGGCTTTCGCCGCCTGGGGCCGACCGGAAATTTGCCGCCCCTCTATTTTAATTATTAATCAAGACAATTAATAAAAAGTTAAAAAAGCAGCTTTGAATTTTTTTATTGATTGAAAATGCACTTTTCTTGTTTTTTTTCAGAGCAAAATCTTTTATACGAGGTCTGTTCAATAAGTAATAAGACTAAAAATTATATTTAAAAAAAGAATACCTTTAATGATCATCCTTTACATGGTCTTTTTCAAAACTTCCGCGGCACGTACGTATTTATCCTAACATTCTTTTCTGCACTTCTTAAAACATGTAAAGTCCGTTTTAGGAGAGCTTTTATCAAAATCGCCTCCGCAGCTTTTACTAATACGCTTTATGATTGCAAACGTTTTACCTCGTCATGGTTTCTAAGCTGAGGAAACCGCAAGAAATCAAGAAGTTGAGTTCTGTCAGGACTGTATGGAGGGTGTGGTAAAATCTCAACGTTGTTTTGCTGCGAAACATTCAGTACGCAAAGAGAAATCTGTGGCCGGGCATTGTCATGGTGCAATAGGAAGCCATTTCGGAGCAATTGGCGTTTCCTTTTAACATGCTGTATCCTTGTTTGCAGGACATACGCGTAGTGCGAGCCGCTTACGGTAGTACCGGGTTCGACAGCGTGTTGTTTCACAATTCTTCATAATCAAAAATCATGGTCATAACTTCACCAACAATTCTCACAGTTTTTGCTTTCTCGGGAGTAGGTGAAGATGGATGTTTCCATTCACTGTTTTGTTGTTTTATGGTTGATCCGTGATACAACCAAGCTTTGTCTGCTGTGATGAAGCGTTTTAAGATATTATCGCCCTCTTGTTTCAGTCTTTAATCTTATCATATCATATCAAAGGTCATCGACGCTGATTTTTGCTTCCATTTCGACAACTGGCCACGTCTCGTAGGCGCCCGCAAAAACGCTTCAGTTCGAGTACTTGATGCTCAAGAACATGAGTCTGTACACCCCATCTATCGGTAGCTTCTGTTAATACAGACAACAAACTTTTTATGCAAAGAAGCAGAAATTAACATTCCGATGAGTGGTTTCGCTGCAGTAAAATTAGTCTTATATTACTTATTGAACAGCCTACGTACAATTGTAAATATCCATATGTATGTCATGTTCAATTGCCAGAATAGCTAAATTTGTTAGTCTTAACGTGGATATATCGATCTGAAATAATTTTTAATTAATCTTAGCTTAGAGAAGCATCTTTCGCAACTGGCATTACTGATGGAAGCTGTTTAAAAAATTCTCAACATTGTAACAATGTTTGGTAACACATCTTCAAGCTTGGACTCAATAAGATATTTAATAACCCAGCAGGTTTGTGGACCCAATGAGCTTCCTTTTATGCATCCCAAGTTTCTGTTAACAATCATACGAAAGTTTGTAGACGCATGTGCTCAACTTCTTGAATTTTTCTTTATTACCGCCCGACGAGCTTGATTCAAGTTAAGTTCGTCCATGCTATCATCACTTCAGGACTTAAAAGCATATTTTTGCGCCAGATTCTGTAACTGTTGAATTCTCGAATTTCAGCAGTTACTCTGGTATCTATTGAAGAAAACATTGTTCGCCTCAAGTCATCTTCGCGCACAACGACCATAACCGCATGATCGTGCGGGTTAGACATTCTTGCACGTTTTTGCTTCTGGAATATAGTCGTGTGTAAGAAAATTCCAAATCCAGCGATTGAATGGGTTTACAGAAAGTGTAGCATCACTTTTATCAACAGACGATGGTTGTGGTCCATATTTTTACTTTCAGCTGGCAAATCTATCAAGTTTTCAAATACAACAAAACACGTCTTTTATACGTCGTAAGAAATTAATTTATCGATATATTTCTAATTACTGCTTAGATACGCACTTTTGTATTAAGGTTGAAATATCCAAATAGAAAAAATAATAATTATAATTTCTATTATCGTTACTTCTGGTCTCTGTGCGGGTAGGCGTTATTTGAGCCACAATAGAGCTATAGAAGGTAAGCTCTTGCCCTGTGTGAGTTTTTCATTTTTCTAATAATGTTGATAGAGTTTCAAATAAAAACGAAATATATTATTGTGTATAATTAAAACCATATTTTGGGAGTTACCAGACGAGCCCTTTTTTCTCGGCTCTTTTTTTCCATTCTTTTTTCACTCATTTGATGAGGGGTAAAGCATTTTCATCTTTTACATAGACATTTGAATCCATATCTCTTCACCCTCCCTTCTAAAAAATTCTGGGTTTTCCGGTGGGAATTTGTACGGTGTGGTTTTAATATTTTATATTTTTTTTAAAAATAATAAAATTTTCTCATATAAATTTTATTATTTTTCATGGAATACTGTGCTAACTTTTAACCAAAATCTTTTTCAGGTGTCTCAAAGCAGAAGAATTCTCCCACAAGAAGAACATTTGCAATTGATGAATAAATCAGATTGAATTGATCAGAATGGACAATGCTGCGAAAAAAACATATGAATCATGTATACTGGAAGGAGAATCAAGTTCAGATGAGAGCAATGTGAAGGAAAACATGGAAATATTTGCAATAGAAAGAAAACTTTGGACCATTCTTTGCCATAAAAGTCTCCTGACCCCATTCATTTCATTGCTTTAGCTGTTACAAATTCCTGGTTTCTGTGCAAACTAGATGCGATATCAAATAAAATTCCTACAAGAATCAAAGTGGATCGCTTAAAATTTAAGTTAGAGATAGTTGAAGCGTGTTAGTAGCCTCTCCACCTACTAACAAAAGTATTTTAACAGATGATGCAGTTAACAGTGTTGTGTGTGTAATTCACCTCGCAAAAGACGACCGAAGTGTTATATCCCACCATATTAGATGTCGTTGTGCTTTTACATTCTTGGCCATTCCAGGTTAAAAGGTTTGACATGTATAGCCATTTTCGATGTGTTGATGACATTTCAAGGCCCTGCGATTTGAAACTACGAAAGCAGCTCCCAAACATGCTGTGAAAAATGGCAATGGTTATTCATACTGTCAAAACAAAACAAAAAGATTTTTTACAATAAATAAATAATGAATTAATAAAAGAGCTAATTATAAACATCAATAATTTTCTTATTTGTAACATTTTAGTTGAATTAAGATTGCTTCTTCTATCAATTTAGAGCCAAAAATGTGCATCTGTAAAATTTCACAGGTGACCTGTTTCACAAATATCACCAACCTGCAATGATTGTGCGGGTATCGCCTGCATTCCTCGGAGAGGAGGGAATTTTATTATTTTCCCGGTGTCATTGGGGACCATATAGTATTAATAACCAGGAAGAATTTAATATATCTGAAGAAAAAAATAATTCGGGCCTTTAGTGACAATTGAACATCTTTACTTCCATCGCCTAAAATACGCTCTTTTCCACCTGATTCGTCTGGAGTTCAAAAGAAATTTTTCAAGCTCTTCTTCACATAAACTTTAGCATATACAAAAGCGTCCTCCACGGAATCTCTTGTTTTGCTTCTAATACGGCCTCCTGTAAAGCTAATGCATTTTTTATACATTGTATTTAATATTTAGTCCCTCTGTTTGCAAATAATTTTGAGCATTATTAACTTACACAGTACCGGTTGACAGAAATTCCAAGTAACATAAAACGAATGTGATTACATAGCGACTAAAAACTTCTTGCATCTGATCGTGTATTCAAGTTTACTTTCGTTTCTGAAGTTAGTTTTTCCAGTGCAGTTATAGTTGCTTTGTAATGGTGTCTAATATAATTTACAGCATCACCTCTAGTGTCTAACGTAAAGTCCTTGAATCCCTCAAACATTTTCCGTGGATTCAAGAACTTCCCCACCGGTGTGTTGACGTAGAAAAAAGAGTAGCAGCGTTCTAAAGGTACCAAAGAAAGTCACCGAATCTCATTCTCCACTGAGTGTATATGTACGCAAACCAGGTTTAGCTAATGGTTTGAGCAAGAAACAAATTCGCACAGGATTGATATCTGGCTTGATTGATATCTTGGCTAGATTGGATAGCCGGCTTGTCACGAGTTCGCTGAGCCCATAACCACTCAAAGACCTGCCGTGTAGGGGAAACGATGCACGCCAAATCTGTCAAAAGCTCCAAACGTCCTGAAATTGGTGTGGTAGTTAGGAGCAAAGCAGCTCAGGTGTCATCCTCGTCATTGGACCATGAAACCAAAATGATGAGGTCCGGCTCAAGAGCCCCCGTGTAGTTAAACAGAGTGCGTTACGTTATTATTCACTCACCGCACTGGTATATGGGGAAATCTAAAATTATTTGAACAATCTTTGGTTTGTTTGGTTCTTATGAACAATGGTAGTAGTTTAGTTGTTGTTATAAACGCCACCTGATCGGCAAAGGTCAGATCAAGCCCACGAAATTCATCAGAAAGTGACGCTTGTCATTAGTCGTAGCTTTGAGCACCATACATGTGACATAGCAACGATTTAGCCTGTTTCACCCCAACTTAGAGGGGAGAACACCCTGGGGGTCAGGGCCTCCCACCTCTTCCCCTTCCACCAACTTCACGAGAAGATTTGCGGCTCGATGGCTATTTAAATTACCCCCACGCCGCGCAGGCACTTTACATTTACAAACATCCATGTCTTCTCCGGGACTCGAACCCAGTCCCAACGGCACAGCAGGCAGCATCGCTAACCACTATATCGATGGGCAACAATATGTAGTTAAACGTTTCACGTAAAAGCAAATTATTTCTGTTCTGAATATTTTTCCCTAGAGATAATGTACTTTAGTTTCTTGAATTTTAGCACTCTAAGTGAACATGTTCACCATTATTGGATCAAATTTAGCAAGTACTTAAATTATTTGTAGAAAATTACCATTATTGGAATCCTATAGTTTATCACTCTACCACTATTAAGGGCTGGCTAAGTAATTTTGAGCAAGCATTTAATGTTGCACAAATGCGTTGAAGCACCTCGCACCAATAATTAGTCTCCGCAATAATAAGTCATTATGCAAGTGCGTTTATAGACGTTGCCAATTGATTTACAGTATTGTAATCTCTGCCCAAATTCAATCCAAGACTTTGGTTTTGACTATGGTTCTTGGATGTTTTATGTTTCTTTAAAGTTTCAACGAGGTAAGCTTCCAATTTTTAAACCTTTCTGTGGAAAGTGAGAACTAACGACACCTCCAAAAAAGTTTGCAGCAAAACAATATATAGAGTTTTTTGTAATGGAATAAATCCAACCATTTACGAGTTAACCTTAACTACGGTTTTAAATTGTGTTGGTAGGTTACGAAATGCGATTTCTTCAAAAAACTGAATATTTTTAGTCACAAAGCGATGTTTGGTAGACAGGAACCGATTTGACTGTTAAAAGTCCAAGCCCTACTCTACCACGACAAGCTGAAAAATTCGACTTTCGTGGATATTGCTTTCTTATTACACGCTTACCCTCTGCTAAAGTAATACACAAATTTCTCTATCTAGGAAGTTCGGGGAGAAGAATCACAAATTACGCCTCCGTAGGGTCAGCTAAAATTTATAGCCGGGGTTGAAATCCCTAGTCCAGTAAAAAATAGCTAGATGGATTAGTTAAGCCCCGTGCCATTCCCGAGAATACAAAAAGTACTGAAATCTGACGATTTCCGGATCCTTGTATCAGCAAGTATCGACAATCATATTAAGATAAGCATATTCCATTTTGTATCCCGAGGTCGGGTGCCTATACACTTGCAAAGTCAAACGCCACGTAGGCAATTTTTAAAGACAAGCTACAAGTTTTACTAGCAATGGATCGACTTCAATGGGCTTGATTCCATGAAGTCATACATAAAACAAATAACATGTGTTTTCCATTGAACAAAACAAACATTAAACTAATTGTACTTGTTCTATTTGTAAAACCCAGATAGTACTCATATATTTGGTTAAGCGTGTTTAAATGTTAGTGGTAAATTCTTCAAAAGATTTTTTTAAATTAAAAAAAGTCGTATTTTATGCTAATATTTCCTTTTTAAATAAAATGCATTTTGTATACATATGTACTTTTAAGAGAAAAGTTTCTGCAAAGAGCAAAACTTGGCAAACACCGGAGCAAGCGTGAACTGATTTTGCCGGAAACACGAGATAAGTTTAATCAGTGACTAAGACGTCACATGAGCTTTTGAATTGATTGGCTAGAATCACGTGGTTACTATCATGTGACAGTGACGTCACAGAATCAACCTCATTCATAATCCAATACAAAATAAATATGTGCCAATGTCTCAAAGTGTAAATAATACGTTTTAGAAAATAATTTCATCCAGCAAATTTTTTGTAGCAAAATAAAAGTATTTTTAAATTCGGTCCAAATGCGGCCCTCGACATGGGTCCGGTTTTGTCCGACCCAGAGAGCCGCCCCTGAAGGTTAATTGCAAAACACCAAAGTCGTAAAAATTTTATGTGACTTTGGCTTCTATGATCTCGACCTGCCCACCTCAAATGCATCCGCGCGGTTCCGCTTGGTTTGTGTCAGCGTGGCCGCGATTTGGAGATTGAAAATATTTTTAATTTAATCGCGGTGCTTGCCACCGCCCCTTTTCGGTCCCCCCTCGCTACGCCACTGACTTATGCAACCTATCTAAAAATATTATGCTAAATTTTTACTTTACTCTGCATTAGTAAAATCATTAATTTATTTTCACTTTCATAATTATGGAACGCGTCAAAATCAATTTGTTTTTACATGAAACCCTTAGTGAACCCCCTAACATTGTTCTCTGCACCTTCAAACTCGTTTTAATTTTCTGCGGAGCCCCTTCAGCAATCATTAAGGACCCCCAGGTATCCATAGGAAACCCAAAGCACATTCTGTTGCTTCCCAAGCAAATATAACTATTAGTAGGCAGTTATTATTTACTATTTAGAAAAAAAATGGAAAACGCTGCAATCACTGAATAAAAATACAATAAATAAATAACATTTGTAAAGACAATGCAAAAACAAATTAGCTTTTATTAATTATTTACTCAAAATCCTTATTAAAAAGATAGCTTACATGATAATAACTCAAACGCATAGAGCATATATTTGTCTCCTTAAAACAACTATCAAAATAACGATATGGTCATTAGTTTTACAATACCAGATTTTGAAAACGTCTTAGTAAACTACACATGAAACTCAAAGTATCACTCATCGGTCAAAAAGATTCCATTTATTGACATAATCCTGCTTCCCCATGTAATAGAAATGTCCCTTACCCACTTCCTTCTAACCTCTCCCTTCAATATTGCCTTTGGGTACTTAGAAAAACGAACAAACCACTTCTATTATCAACGAAGGAAAGAAAAATATACTCGAAAAGTAATAAAGACTGAAGAACAAGCAAGAAAAAGTCAACTTTCGACCAGCGCCATCTGTGGATGCAAAAATCTAACCATACTGTTATGATTTTCGACCAATCACAAGTTCGAAGAAGTTAGGTGAGTTGGTAGTAGAAAGCACGTTTTTTCGAAGTTATTGTAGATAGAGAGAATTCTTGTGATGAGTGTTGTGTGTGACTGGTTTTGCCGTGGAAACCGCGGTGGCATGTCTGGGGCCGAGCAAATTTATCAATAAAGCGGTGTTCCTTTTTTTTTCCCCCCGTGTGTGTTGTGGATGTTGTTTACGATGAAACTTCCGTGTCTTCTTCATTGATATTTGATGCTATTTACAGAGAGAAAAGTGGATAAAGACTTTTGTTGATCAAATATAATATCCGAAAGGAGTTTATATTTTTCACAACATCATTTCAAAATGAAGCTGCTTCATATAATGCAAAGAAAAAAACAATTAAACGTTTATATTATAACCCTTCGAAAACTAATTTACGTGCTTAGTGTAAGAAAACAAAGTGTACCAAAATATTTCAATTTATTGATTTTGTACATTTGCATTGTTAAAAATGATATTTAAGTAAAATAGCTACATGAAGATAAACAAGAAAAAATATTTAAAGATGTATATTGATTAAATCAGAGCAGTGGACTTTTAAACTTTGTCGACTCGCACACACAAGCGAACCCTTAAAACAAACTCTCTAAGGTGTTTTGAACCCCATCTCTACACAGAATATTTCAGAATAATATTTAATGTAAAGACAATGTATGAAGAATCGCATTTGTTATTAAAAATATTCAATATAATGTTAATAATTATATTAAGTCGGGTTATATTGTCGTTAGCGTTCAGCACAAATTTACTTCTTGTACTTCAGTTTTGCTTCCGACTCTTCGTGTTGAAAATGAATTTGGACAAAAGTATGTTGTAACGAAGGACAGTAAGGCTTTAACATTGAAAATTTTTTTAATCAAATCAACACCTCTTCGTATATCCATATGTTCATCAGTTTTTCTTGTTCTATGAGAGAGATAAATCCCGATTTACTAAAATATAGGAATGGAATTTAATCCAATCATGATATTCTCCTTATATAAAAAAAATCTGATAGTGGTTTTTAATTGAAAATGTTTCCTGAATTTTTCAGTCTTCCATAAAAATTAAAATTTTGCTGTAAATTTAGTGTTAAGATTTGAAATCACTTGCGGGAAATCCATGGTAGTTGAAGACCTGATATGAAAACAAAACAACTCCGGTGTATAACTGATGTCACAAAGTATTTGATTCTAGAATTTCTGTTTTGTGGCAGATTAGAAACTCGAGTGTTCACTTGTGTTCTAAACTGAAAATTCGCTGGAAAAAATTGATATTTATGAATTCCATTTGAAACTTGGGGGCAAATTGTGGTTCATTATTATACCTAGCTGTGATAGTTTCATTAGGAGTAAAATCTTTCGATCATATGAAAAACGTTTCAATTTACCACCCTGCCTAAAGCGTTCTAAAAGAGTTATTTTTCAAAATATACACGTATCAAAAATGTACTTTATTTTTGTAACTTAAAAAACTTCCAAGAACAAAAGTTTTGAGCTATGTACTTTCGAATAACTTAGAAGGATCAAAGCATTCTCAAAAAAGTCATGCACAAATTATTAATCTTCTAACAAACTCTAATCAATTGTTAATTGAAGGTATTTTGAGTGAGAGAATAAATTAGATTTTAAATAAATAATTTTACTTAATAAATTGAAATTTTGACACTTCCATGCATAAATTGTCAGACAGTTGTTTAATTAAACTGTTTTAATGTAAAATGCAAGCCGAACAAATATAATACTAGTTTTCTAATTCAGTCGAAAAATGCATTTAGTTTTCAGTCAACAGTAAGAAAAGAAAATTTCGTAATTTAAACTGTCAGTTTACGAGATTAAAGGTATGTCATCGGTGAGATGATTATGTGCAAATAATTGATACATTCGATATGCTTTGATGTTTTTGTTCGCCATTTTTTAAAAAAAGATTTTAACCCCTATTTTTTACCGGTCAAAGGTTTTAAATTGTGATAAAAACCAACGATGGTTCTGTATTTATATTGTTTTTCGAAATTTTCTTATATGTAATTGTAAGGGATTGAGGTATATATATTTTGTAAACAATGAAGAAACCGATATTTAAAACTGATTAATTTTGCTGACACTTAGTTAAATTATTGATAATCACAATCTAAATGTATTTCACGCAAGGAATAAAAGTTTGTTTTTGTTTGTAAAACATTCACACGTTAATAACACACACAAAATTTGAAATCCATGAACTAGAAAAATGCTAGCAAGGTTGTACATAAACCACTTATTAATGTCAATCAATGTTGATAGTAATCTCAATGCCATGTTTCATGCGTATGTGTAGCAGTTAGGTACCGTAAAACCGGAGCCTATATAACACACATCGCCGTATAACGCGCACTTCCTTTTTAAATGAAGAATCTTGATATATCGCACCGATTCTCATATGTTTTGAGTAAGGCATGTAGCGCCGTATCAACCATATCAATGATACGGGGCCCCAACAGGTGTAACTATATTCCCAATAACAGAGCTCTCATACTTCAAAAAAGGCCCTGAAGAAATTTTGATATTAAAATTACACTCAGGACCATACGCCATCATGTATTACCCCATGCTTTTGAAAAAATAGTATGCTCCTAGTACTACAAACCCATTAAGTTCATAAGGTGCGTCCTTTATTTTAAATAAACGGTATTTCGATCTATGTAGAAATCTAATTTTTTCTATGGTCATCCCTTTTTATTTTAATGCTCATTTTAACCCGGCGTATAACGTACCCGTAAATTCTTGATAACTTTGAGTGTGAAAGTGCGCGTTATACGCCGGATTTACGGTACATCATCGGCCACGGTTAAGCCGAATAGTCATAGTCGCGCGGCCGCGGTAGCCTAGTGGTCAAGGTATCGGATCGTGGCTTGACATGTCACGAGTTGAGCCCAGTACCACTAAAGACCCGCTGTGTAGGAAAGCGATGCATGTTAAATCTGTCGAAAGCGAATGTTTTAGGCCTCTAATACAGTGCTTCTCAAAAGTTTTCTATAATGACCCAATTTTCATCGCCCTCCCTCCATACGATAACAACGAATTCAGTACAACTGCTTTACGTTATTGAATAATATACCTTGACGTACGACTCAATACGATCTTTTATTATAAAACCGTACAAATTATCAAAGAGGTATAAATTTTGTATATAATCTTATGATGAGCCCATAGGATTACTGGTAATTATTAAACATGTTTCTAACTTAGTACTGCCAAATTCAATTATGAAACATATTGCGCATCCCCATTTATTTATTAGTATATTATATCAGTAAAACGTGTGCTTTATTTTATTATGTCACAGAATGTATTTTAGTTTTGCTTCACCAGTAAATTAATAATTTTTAAATCTTTTGTTTTCAACTTTTCGATATACTGCGCCCCCTTGCAGGGTTATCACGCTCCAAGGGGGCGCGCCCCACAGTTTGAGAAACACCGCTCTCAATATAAGGAAGACTCCAAAATCTTTGTTTTCTGTATGTTTTGAAATAATTGGATATAAGACATGTTGCGGTCATTATGTGCAATGTATCATAAGAAAAACTAAAAAATTAAATATATATAACTATCTCAATTTCCGTTTAAATATAAAGATCCATATGAATATGTGTCTGGCTACTAAAACATATCATATAAGAAATGAAATACATCAATATATATATACCTTTCCACTAATGGTAAAGTAATTCAACCAACTCAGAATTGTAGGAGTCTGGTTACGACTGGCCACTTGCTGTTTTATTTATTTTAATATCAGTAAAGTAACTCGAGCTAATTGGACGTAACTAATCCAATGACTCTTGTTCGTTTTAATTGCATAATTGCATCAAAATCTGTCTAAATAAGAGAGAAGGAAGTATGATAATTAAGCATTGGAAATCTTAGGGACTTGAAAATAAGAAAGGTGCTTTCCAGAGTAATTTATAATCGAGGTTCAAAATTGCGGGAGGGTCGTCGCCAGTGACCTAGTGCTGCTTTATAATGCCACTGGATTATTCATGACTAAAGTAGAACTGTGGAGTAGTAAACTGATAATTAAAAGTAATTTTGGTTCGTGTGGTGCGAGAACGTAGTGCCACGGTAGCCTAGTGGTCAGTGTATCGATCTGGCTGGCGCGTCACGAGTTCGGAGCCTAGTACCACTAAAGACCCGTCGTAAGTTGGGAAGTGATGCACGTTAAATCTGCCTGAGAGCTCAAACGTTCTCCCATTGTTGTGGCTTAATTAGAGAGGGGGTACTGTGCTCAGATGTCGCCCGTCACTTTGACCATGGTTCAAAATGACGAGGTGTACGCCAAAGGCCCTCGTGTAGCTGAAAAGTGTTCACTCACCATTATAGAGAACGCTCAAGTCTTGTATTCCACCAAAGACCGTTTTTCAGAATTAATGAGTACTACTTAGTAGAAATTGCTGAAACTTCGGAAACCGGTTTACGAAAAATTTTCAAAAGCTGTTTACTGTTGTATATGGTTCAGTTTAATATGCCGAAGACCCATCAAGTAGTGGAGGGGTTCGATGCAGAAGCTCAAACATCCTCCTGTTCGTAGGGTGTTGTGAAGTTAGAAGAGGGGGGATGCCATAGCTTCACTTTAATCACATACTAAAGTTTATAGACACAATCAACCATAGACCTTCGCAGTTTGAAAATGCCACGTCAATAAAATATCAGAGAAATCAGACCGTGACCTCTTGGTAAGAGAGTTTTTTGTACTTATGATTGTAAATTATCAGCTCTATAGGGTTAATCGAATAATTTTCCGGACACACAAAAATAACGAGCTCGTTTCAATAATTATTATGTAGCTTTATTTCAGCCCTAAATTTAGTGTTAATGAAAACTATATATATTCCCCTTATATGATTATTAAAATCACACCGACGTAAACATAATTATTTCGCAACGGTCCTGCAAAGTTATTCGTCATTTTGATCATGGTTCGTAATAACTATTCATCGCCAAAACCAGTCGAGTATCTCAAGAGTGCGACGTTAATACGCTCACTGCAATCCTGGAACCGCATCTGGCTAATGTGCCGAGACTCGAATTCCTCTACGTTATGGATGAAATTTTGTGTGAGGAGTAGAACATTAATCACGCCTGTTCAGCTATTTGAGGCCCTTTTGGCGACGGACCTCGTCATTTTGAACGATGGTCAAGTGACGAAGATGACACCTGAGCTGGCACTCTCTTTCTATATCTACCACATCGCACCAACGGGAGAACGTTTGAGCTGACAGATTTAACGGTGGTTACTACCCATGTCTCCGTGGGAAGCTTGAGAGAGGTACTTGTGTGCTCACACATGTGTGGGATTAAAACTCAGGGGCGGCAACAGCCCATGAGTACCAAGGTCTACTATGCTATCTCAGTTTTCGTGACCTGGGTGCTGAGGAGCATTAGCAGATGTTCTGGTCAGGTAGTGTGTGGCAAGAGTAATTATGTTTGCTTGAGAATTTATCGCCGGTTCCACTGAAGATGAGTGCCGATCACAACCTGCCCAACCCAGATCTAACCTCCTGACCTGTGGTGTGGAAACACGATATGTGCTACCACTGGCTTCAATGTAGGTTGAGGTTCGAAATTAATCCATTGCCAACAGCCCACGTATTGCTTTCGTAATGCGACTTAATAAACAATCCATGGGGCGTCCCTATAACCATTTTATTAACTGAAATTTAAAATCATGTGTTTTGTCAAATATTTTTGGCGTCTGCCTTATTCTTAGTGACTTATTTTAGAGCGCACAGAAATATTTATTTTTCAGCAGTGTCGAATATATGACAATTATCTATGAACATCTTCCATTCCTCTCCAATGATAAAAAAAGAAGGAAAAACTCTTTCGTAAAAACGCATTTATTTCTTTTATTATGGAAATAAATTTTTGTGGCAAGAATGGTCAAAGTTGTTAAATAATGGGAGCAGACATTACATACGCACTCCCCGTTTTTCTCTCAGTACACAAAATAAATAGAACTTTGTCTTTTCCTGACGTAAGGCCGTAAATTATATACCTCCTGTACAAAGCCTAAATCAAGTATAAACCATAACATTTCGGACTTATTAATATCTTATTTTTTCAGAAAAATATTCCGTATTGTTCACATTAAAAGAAAAAAAAGTTGAGATTTAGGAGAGATTGTTCTACCAGTTTTGTGACGTAGCTGTGAATCGGTTTCTTGTGGTATGGTCATCACATCGTGCAAAGACACCTGCACTTAAAAGACAGAAGTCTTCGGATATATCGCTTCGGCAACCTTGCGGACACGAGGGACCCTCTACCCCCGACCGGATGTAACCGAAACTAAAGATGCCGACCTCTGTCATCCCCTCATACCCTAGCGAGACAGAGAGAACGAGAGATGGTCTGGAAACCCGCCGAGAACGCGGATACCAAAAAACCTCTCCCCTCACAAACGCCACACTATTTGAACTCTAATAATCTTTCAATAAGATTAATAACTTCAATGCATAATATGTAAATAGCTGTGGACGTAAATAAAACTAAATATTTAAATTAATCAATTTCACTTATCACAATTTGTAACAAAACAATTAAAAAAGCGATACATATGAAAAAGACCGAATTTGGTAAGGTCTCGTAAGGTTCGTATCATACATTTTCATAGTTTCATTTTGAGGAATATTTTTTCTTTTAGTATGTGGATCTTCTAAATGTGTGCCCCATAACCTGGCAGCGTCATGGTCACGACTGCGCAGTCGGTATGTTATGAGTTGGGGAGCCAGGCCACTGGCAAGACTCTCACCGTATGTCTTTGCCAAACCTATCGAGGCTCAAAGTGCTCAATAGCATGTGAAATTCGGTAAAGTGGTGTTAGAGATAGTTGAAGCGTGTTAGTAGCCTCTCCACCTACTAACAAAAGTATTTTAACAGATGAAGTTAACAGTGTTGTGTGTGTAATTCCACTCGCAAAAAGACCGAAGTGTTATGATCCACCTGGTATACATGTCATGGCTTTTATCTTGGCCATTCCAGGATAAAAGGCTTGACATGTATAGCCATTTTCGATGTGTTGATGACATTTCAAGGCCTCGCAAGGGCAGATTTGAAAACTACGAAAGCAGTTCGTAAACACGTTGTGAAAAATGCAATGGTTATTCATACTTGTCAAAAACAAAACAAAAGATTTTTACAATAAATAAATAATGAATTAATAAAAGAGTTAATTATAAACATCAATAATTTTCTTATTTGTAACATTTTTAGTTGAATTAAGATTGTTTCTTCTATCAATTTAGAGCTAAAAATGTATAATTCGTAAAATTTCACAGGTGACCTGTTTCACAAATAACGCCCAACCCGCACGATTGTGCGGGTATCGCCTGCATTCCTGGAGAGGAGTGGGAATTTTTTTTTATTATTTTTCCCGGTGTCATTGGGGACCATATAGTATTAATAACCAGAAGAATTTAATATATCTGAAGAAAAAAATAATTCGGGTCTTAAAGGGATAACTGAACATCTTTACTTCCATCGCCTAAATACGCTTCCACCTGATTCGTCTTGGGAGTTCAAAAGAAATTTTTCAAGCTCTTCACATAAACTTTTAGCATATATTAAAGCGTCCTCCACGAATTCCTCTTGTTTTGCTTCTAATACGGTCTGTAAAGCACGTATTTTTTTAGCACATTGATTTAATATTTAGTCCCTCTGTTTGCAAATAATTTTGAGCATTATTAACTTCACACAGTACCGGTTGACAGAAATCTAAGTAACATAAAAACGAATGTGATTACATAGCGACTAAAAAACTTCTTGCATCTGATCGTGTATTCAAGCTTTCACTCGTTTCAGTTAGTTTTTCCAGTGCAGTTATAGTTGCTTTGTAATGGTGTCTAATATAATTTACAGCATCACCTCTAGTGCTCCAACGTGTGTCCTGAATCCTCTTCAAACATTTTCCTGTGGATTCAAGAACTTCCCACCGGTGTGTTGACGTAGAAAAAAAGAGTAGCAGCGTTCTAGCGTACCAAAGAAAGTCACCGAATTTACCTCCACTGAAGGTGCATGTACGCAAACTAGGTTTAGCTAATGGTTTGAGCAAGAAACAAATTCGGCATTAGGATTGATATCTTGGCTTGATTGATATCTTGGCTAGGATTGATAGCTGGCTTGTCACGAGTTCGAGCCCATAACCACTAAAGACCTGCCGTGTAGGGGAACGATGCACGCTAAATCTGTCAAAAGCTCAAACGTCCTGAAATTGGTGTGGTAGTTAGGAAAGGGGGGGTGCCAGCTCAGGTGTCATCCTCGTCACTTGACCATGGTTCAAAATGACGAGGTCCGTCGCCAAGAGCCCTCGTGTAGCTAAACAGAGTGCGACGTTAATATTCACTCACGCACTGGTATAAGGGGGGAAATCTAAAATTATCGAATAATCTTTGGCTTGTTTAATTTTATGAACAATTTGTAGTAGTTTGTGTTGTTGTTATGAATGCCACCTGATCGGCAAAGGTCAGATCAAGGCCCACGAAATTCATCATGGCAAAGTGACGCTTGTCATTAGTCGTAGCTTTGAGCACCATACATGTGACATAACGATTTAGCTCCGTTTCACCCCAACTTAGAGGGAGAACACCCTGGGGGGGGGGTCAGGGGCCTCCCACCTCTCTTCCCCTTCCACCAACTTCACGAGAAGATTTGCGGCTCGATGGCTATTTAAATTACCCCCACGCCGCGCAGGCACTTTACATTTACAAACATCCATGTCTTCTCCGGGACTCGAACCCAGTCCCAACGGCACAGCAGGCAGCATCGCTAACCACTATATCGATGGGCAACAATATGTAGTTAAATGTTCTCACGTAAAAGAAATTATTTCGTTCTGAATATTTTTCCCTAGAGATAATGTACTTTAGTTTCTTGAATTTTAGCACTCTGCGAATATGTTCCACCATTATTGGATCAAATTTAGCAAGTACTTAAATTATTTGTAGAAAATTACCATTATTGGAATCCTATAGTTTATCACTCTACCACTATTAAGGGCTGGCTAAGTAATTTTGAGCAAGCATTTAATGTTGCACAAATGCGTTGAAGCACCTCGCACCAATAATTAGTCTCCGCAATAATAAGTCATTATGCAAGTGCGTTTATAGACGTTGCCAATTGATTTACAGTATTGTAATCTCTGCCCAAATTCAATCCAAGACTTTGGTTTTGACTATGGTTCTTGGATGTTTTATGTTTCTTTAAAGTTTCAACGAGGTAAGCTTCCAATTTTTAAACCTTTCTGTGGAAAGTGAGAACTAACGACACCTCCAAAAAAGTTTGCAGCAAAACAATATATAGAGTTTTTTGTAATGGAATAAATCCAACCATTTACGAGTTAACCTTAACTACGGTTTTAAATTGTGTTGGTAGGTTACGAAATGCGATTTCTTCAAAAAACTGAATATTTTTAGTCACAAAGCGATGTTTGGTAGACAGGAACCGATTTGACTGTTAAAAGTCCAAGCCCTACTCTACCACGACAAGCTGAAAAATTCGACTTTCGTGGATATTGCTTTCTTATTACACGCTTACCCTCTGCTAAAGTAATACACAAATTTCTCTATCTAGGAAGTTAGGGGAGAAGAATCACAAATTGCGCCTCCGTAGGGTCAGCTAAAATTTATAGCCGGGGTTGAAACTCCTAGTCCAGTAAAAAATAGCTATAGGATGGATTAGTTAAGCCCCGTGCCATTCCTGAGAATACAAAGTACTGAAATCTGACGATTTCCGGATCCTTGTATCAGCAAGTATCGACAATCATATTAAGATAAGCATATTCCATTTTGTATCCCGAGGTCGGGTGCCTATACACTTGCAAAGTCAAACGCCACGTAGGCAATTTTTAAAGACAAGCTACAAGTTTTACTAGCAATGGATCGACTTCAATGGGCTTGATTCCATGAAGTCATACATAAAACAAATAACATGTGTTTTCCATTGAACAAAACAAACATTAAACTAATTGTACTTGTTCTATTTGTAAAACCCAGATAGTACTCATATATTTGGTTAAGCGTGTTTAAATGTTAGTGGTAAATTCTTCAAAAGATTTTTTTAAATTAAAAAAAGTCGTATTTTATGCTAATATTTCCTTTTTAAATAAAATGCATTTTGTATACATATGTACTTTTAAGAGAAAAGTTTCTGCAAAGAGCAAAACTTGGCAAACACCGGAGCAAGCGTGAACTGATTTTGCCGGAAACACGAGATAAGTTTAATCAGTGACTAAGACGTCACATGAGCTTTTGAATTGATTGGCTAGAATCACGTGGTTACTATCATGTGACAGTGACGTCACAGAATCAACCTCATTCATAATCCAATACAAAATAAATATGTGCCAATGTCTCAAAGTGTAAATAATACGTTTTAGAAAATAATTTCATCCAGCAAATTTTTTGTAGCAAAATAAAAGTATTTTTAAATTCGGTCCAAATGCGGCCCTCGACATGGGTCCGGTTTTGTCCGACCCAGAGAGCCGCCCCTGAAGGTTAATTGCAAAACACCAAAGTCGTAAAAATTTTATGTGACTTTGGCTTCTATGATCTCGACCTGCCCACCTCAAATGCATCCGCGCGGTTCCGCTTGGTTTGTGTCAGCGTGGCCGCGATTTGGAGATTGAAAATATTTTTAATTTAATCGCGGTGCTTGCCACCGCCCCTTTTCGGTCCCCCCTCGCTACGCCACTGACTTATGCAACCTATCTAAAAATATTATGCTAAATTTTTACTTTACTCTGCATTAGTAAAATCATTAATTTATTTTCACTTTCATAATTATGGAACGCGTCAAAATCAATTTGTTTTTACATGAAACCCTTAGTGAACCCCCTAACATTGTTCTCTGCACCTTCAAACTCGTTTTAATTTTCTGCGGAGCCCCTTCAGCAATCATTAAGGACCCCCAGGTATCCATAGGAAACCCAAAGCACATTCTGTTGCTTCCCAAGCAAATATAACTATTAGTAGGCAGTTATTATTTACTATTTAGAAAAAAAATGGAAAACGCTGCAATCACTGAATAAAAATACAATAAATAAATAACATTTGTAAAGACAATGCAAAAACAAATTAGCTTTTATTAATTATTTACTCAAAATCCTTATTAAAAAGATAGCTTACATGATAATAACTCAAACGCATAGAGCATATATTTGTCTCCTTAAAACAACTATCAAAATAACGATATGGTCATTAGTTTTACAATACCAGATTTTGAAAACGTCTTAGTAAACTACACATGAAACTCAAAGTATCACTCATCGGTCAAAAAGATTCCATTTATTGACATAATCCTGCTTCCCCATGTAATAGAAATGTCCCTTACCCACTTCCTTCTAACCTCTCCCTTCAATATTGCCTTTGGGTACTTAGAAAAACGAACAAACCACTTCTATTATCAACGAAGGAAAGAAAAATATACTCGAAAAGTAATAAAGACTGAAGAACAAGCAAGAAAAAGTCAACTTTCGACCAGCGCCATCTGTGGATGCAAAAATCTAACCATACTGTTATGATTTTCGACCAATCACAAGTTCGAAGAAGTTAGGTGAGTTGGGTAGTAGAAAGCACGTTTCTTTTTTCGAAGTTATTGTAGATAGAGAGAATTCCGTGATGAGTGTTGTGTGACTGGTTTTGCCGTGGAAACCGCGGTGGCATGTCTGGGGCCGAGCAAATTTATCAATAAAGCGGTGTTCCTTTTTTTTCCCCGTGTGTGTTGTGGATGTTGTTTACGATGAAACTTCCGTGTCTTCTTCATTGATATTTGATGCTATTTACAGAGAGAAAAGTGGATAAAGACTTTTGTTGATCAAATATAATATCCGAAAGGAGTTTATATTTTTCACAACATCATTTCAAAATGAAGCTGCTTCATATAATGCAAAGAAAAAAACAATTAAACGTTTATATTATAACCCTTCGAAAACTAATTTACGTGCTTAGTGTAAGAAAACAAAGTGTACCAAAATATTTCAATTTATTGATTTTGTACATTTGCATTGTTAAAAATGATATTTAAGTAAAATAGCTACATGAAGATAAACAAGAAAAAATATTTAAAGATGTATATTGATTAAATCAGAGCAGTGGACTTTTAAACTTTGTCGACTCGCACACACAAGCGAACCCTTAAAACAAACTCTCTAAGGTGTTTTGAACCCCATCTCTACACAGAATATTTCAGAATAATATTTAATGTAAAGACAATGTATGAAGAATCGCATTTGTTATTAAAAATATTCAATATAATGTTAATAATTATATTAAGTCGGGTTATATTGTCGTTAGCGTTCAGCACAAATTTACTTCTTGTACTTCAGTTTTGCTTCCGACTCTTCGTGTTGAAAATGAATTTGGACAAAAGTATGTTGTAACGAAGGACAGTAAGGCTTTAACATTGAAAATTTTTTTAATCAAATCAACACCTCTTCGTATATCCATATGTTCATCAGTTTTTCTTGTTCTATGAGAGAGATAAATCCCGATTTACTAAAATATAGGAATGGAATTTAATCCAATCATGATATTCTCCTTATATAAAAAAAATCTGATAGTGGTTTTTAATTGAAAATGTTTCCTGAATTTTTCAGTCTTCCATAAAAATTAAAATTTTGCTGTAAATTTAGTGTTAAGATTTGAAATCACTTGCGGGAAATCCATGGTAGTTGAAGACCTGATATGAAAACAAAACAACTCCGGTGTATAACTGATGTCACAAAGTATTTGATTCTAGAATTTCTGTTTTGTGGCAGATTAGAAACTCGAGTGTTCACTTGTGTTCTAAACTGAAAATTCGCTGGAAAAAATTGATATTTATGAATTCCATTTGAAACTTGGGGGCAAATTGTGGTTCATTATTATACCTAGCTGTGATAGTTTCATTAGGAGTAAAATCTTTCGATCATATGAAAAACGTTTCAATTTACCACCCTGCCTAAAGCGTTCTAAAAGAGTTATTTTTCAAAATATACACGTATCAAAAATGTACTTTATTTTTGTAACTTAAAAAACTTCCAAGAACAAAAGTTTTGAGCTATGTACTTTCGAATAACTTAGAAGGATCAAAGCATTCTCAAAAAAGTCATGCACAAATTATTAATCTTCTAACAAACTCTAATCAATTGTTAATTGAAGGTATTTTGAGTGAGAGAATAAATTAGATTTTAAATAAATAATTTTACTTAATAAATTGAAATTTTGACACTTCCATGCATAAATTGTCAGACAGTTGTTTAATTAAACTGTTTTAATGTAAAATGCAAGCCGAACAAATATAATACTAGTTTTCTAATTCAGTCGAAAAATGCATTTAGTTTTCAGTCAACAGTAAGAAAAGAAAATTTCGTAATTTAAACTGTCAGTTTACGAGATTAAAGGTATGTCATCGGTGAGATGATTATGTGCAAATAATTGATACATTCGATATGCTTTGATGTTTTTGTTCGCCATTTTTTAAAAAAAGATTTTAACCCCTATTTTTTACCGGTCAAAGGTTTTAAATTGTGATAAAAACCAACGATGGTTCTGTATTTATATTGTTTTTCGAAATTTTCTTATATGTAATTGTAAGGGATTGAGGTATATATATTTTGTAAACAATGAAGAAACCGATATTTAAAACTGATTAATTTTGCTGACACTTAGTTAAATTATTGATAATCACAATCTAAATGTATTTCACGCAAGGAATAAAAGTTTGTTTTTGTTTGTAAAACATTCACACGTTAATAACACACACAAAATTTGAAATCCATGAACTAGAAAAATGCTAGCAAGGTTGTACATAAACCACTTATTAATGTCAATCAATGTTGATAGTAATCTCAATGCCATGTTTCATGCGTATGTGTAGCAGTTAGGTACCGTAAAACCGGAGCCTATATAACACACATCGCCGTATAACGCGCACTTCCTTTTTAAATGAAGAATCTTGATATATCGCACCGATTCTCATATGTTTTGAGTAAGGCATGTAGCGCCGTATCAACCATATCAATGATACGGGGCCCCAACAGGTGTAACTATATTCCCAATAACAGAGCTCTCATACTTCAAAAAAGGCCCTGAAGAAATTTTGATATTAAAATTACACTCAGGACCATACGCCATCATGTATTACCCCATGCTTTTGAAAAAATAGTATGCTCCTAGTACTACAAACCCATTAAGTTCATAAGGTGCGTCCTTTATTTTAAATAAACGGTATTTCGATCTATGTAGAAATCTAATTTTTTCTATGGTCATCCCTTTTTATTTTAATGCTCATTTTAACCCGGCGTATAACGTACCCGTAAATTCTTGATAACTTTGAGTGTGAAAGTGCGCGTTATACGCCGGATTTACGGTACATCATCGGCCACGGTTAAGCCGAATAGTCATAGTCGCGCGGCCGCGGTAGCCTAGTGGTCAAGGTATCGGATCGTGGCTTGACATGTCACGAGTTGAGCCCAGTACCACTAAAGACCCGCTGTGTAGGAAAGCGATGCATGTTAAATCTGTCGAAAGCGAATGTTTTAGGCCTCTAATACAGTGCTTCTCAAAAGTTTTCTATAATGACCCAATTTTCATCGCCCTCCCTCCATACGATAACAACGAATTCAGTACAACTGCTTTACGTTATTGAATAATATACCTTGACGTACGACTCAATACGATCTTTTATTATAAAACCGTACAAATTATCAAAGAGGTATAAATTTTGTATATAATCTTATGATGAGCCCATAGGATTACTGGTAATTATTAAACATGTTTCTAACTTAGTACTGCCAAATTCAATTATGAAACATATTGCGCATCCCCATTTATTTATTAGTATATTATATCAGTAAAACGTGTGCTTTATTTTATTATGTCACAGAATGTATTTTAGTTTTGCTTCACCAGTAAATTAATAATTTTTAAATCTTTTGTTTTCAACTTTTCGATATACTGCGCCCCCTTGCAGGGTTATCACGCTCCAAGGGGGCGCGCCCCACAGTTTGAGAAACACCGCTCTCAATATAAGGAAGACTCCAAAATCTTTGTTTTCTGTATGTTTTGAAATAATTGGATATAAGACATGTTGCGGTCATTATGTGCAATGTATCATAAGAAAAACTAAAAAATTAAATATATATAACTATCTCAATTTCCGTTTAAATATAAAGATCCATATGAATATGTGTCTGGCTACTAAAACATATCATATAAGAAATGAAATACATCAATATATATATACCTTTCCACTAATGGTAAAGTAATTCAACCAACTCAGAATTGTAGGAGTCTGGTTACGACTGGCCACTTGCTGTTTTATTTATTTTAATATCAGTAAAGTAACTCGAGCTAATTGGACGTAACTAATCCAATGACTCTTGTTCGTTTTAATTGCATAATTGCATCAAAATCTGTCTAAATAAGAGAGAAGGAAGTATGATAATTAAGCATTGGAAATCTTAGGGACTTGAAAATAAGAAAGGTGCTTTCCAGAGTAATTTATAATCGAGGTTCAAAATTGCGGGAGGGTCGTCGCCAGTGACCTAGTGCTGCTTTATAATGCCACTGGATTATTCATGACTAAAGTAGAACTGTGGAGTAGTAAACTGATAATTAAAAGTAATTTTGGTTCGTGTGGTGCGAGAACGTAGTGCCACGGTAGCCTAGTGGTCAGTGTATCGATCTGGCTGGCGCGTCACGAGTTCGGAGCCTAGTACCACTAAAGACCCGTCGTAAGTTGGGAAGTGATGCACGTTAAATCTGCCTGAGAGCTCAAACGTTCTCCCATTGTTGTGGCTTAATTAGAGAGGGGGTACTGTGCTCAGATGTCGCCCGTCACTTTGACCATGGTTCAAAATGACGAGGTGTACGCCAAAGGCCCTCGTGTAGCTGAAAAGTGTTCACTCACCATTATAGAGAACGCTCAAGTCTTGTATTCCACCAAAGACCGTTTTTCAGAATTAATGAGTACTACTTAGTAGAAATTGCTGAAACTTCGGAAACCGGTTTACGAAAAATTTTCAAAAGCTGTTTACTGTTGTATATGGTTCAGTTTAATATGCCGAAGACCCATCAAGTAGTGGAGGGGTTCGATGCAGAAGCTCAAACATCCTCCTGTTCGTAGGGTGTTGTGAAGTTAGAAGAGGGGGGATGCCATAGCTTCACTTTAATCACATACTAAAGTTTATAGACACAATCAACCATAGACCTTCGCAGTTTGAAAATGCCACGTCAATAAAATATCAGAGAAATCAGACCGTGACCTCTTGGTAAGAGAGTTTTTTGTACTTATGATTGTAAATTATCAGCTCTATAGGGTTAATCGAATAATTTTCCGGACACACAAAAATAACGAGCTCGTTTCAATAATTATTATGTAGCTTTATTTCAGCCCTAAATTTAGTGTTAATGAAAACTATATATATTCCCCTTATATGATTATTAAAATCACACCGACGTAAACATAATTATTTCGCAACGGTCCTGCAAAGTTATTCGTCATTTTGATCATGGTTCGTAATAACTATTCATCGCCAAAACCAGTCGAGTATCTCAAGAGTGCGACGTTAATACGCTCACTGCAATCCTGGAACCGCATCTGGCTAATGTGCCGAGACTCGAATTCCTCTACGTTATGGATGAAATTTTGTGTGAGGAGTAGAACATTAATCACGCCTGTTCAGCTATTTGAGGCCCTTTTGGCGACGGACCTCGTCATTTTGAACGATGGTCAAGTGACGAAGATGACACCTGAGCTGGCACTCTCTTTCTATATCTACCACATCGCACCAACGGGAGAACGTTTGAGCTGACAGATTTAACGGTGGTTACTACCCATGTCTCCGTGGGAAGCTTGAGAGAGGTACTTGTGTGCTCACACATGTGTGGGATTAAAACTCAGGGGCGGCAACAGCCCATGAGTACCAAGGTCTACTATGCTATCTCAGTTTTCGTGACCTGGGTGCTGAGGAGCATTAGCAGATGTTCTGGTCAGGTAGTGTGTGGCAAGAGTAATTATGTTTGCTTGAGAATTTATCGCCGGTTCCACTGAAGATGAGTGCCGATCACAACCTGCCCAACCCAGATCTAACCTCCTGACCTGTGGTGTGGAAACACGATATGTGCTACCACTGGCTTCAATGTAGGTTGAGGTTCGAAATTAATCCATTGCCAACAGCCCACGTATTGCTTTCGTAATGCGACTTAATAAACAATCCATGGGGCGTCCCTATAACCATTTTATTAACTGAAATTTAAAATCATGTGTTTTGTCAAATATTTTTGGCGTCTGCCTTATTCTTAGTGACTTATTTTAGAGCGCACAGAAATATTTATTTTTCAGCAGTGTCGAATATATGACAATTATCTATGAACATCTTCCATTCCTCTCCAATGATAAAAAAAGAAGGAAAAACTCTTTCGTAAAAACGCATTTATTTCTTTTATTATGGAAATAAATTTTTGTGGCAAGAATGGTCAAAGTTGTTAAATAATGGGAGCAGACATTACATACGCACTCCCCGTTTTTCTCTCAGTACACAAAATAAATAGAACTTTGTCTTTTCCTGACGTAAGGCCGTAAATTATATACCTCCTGTACAAAGCCTAAATCAAGTATAAACCATAACATTTCGGACTTATTAATATCTTATTTTTTCAGAAAAATATTCCGTATTGTTCACATTAAAAAGAAAAAAAAGTTGAGAATTTAGAGAATTGTTCTACCAGTTTTGTGACGTAGCTGTGAATCGGTTTCTTTGTGGGTATGGTCATCACACGTGCAAAACCACCTCCATAAAAATATTGTGAAGTCTTTTCGGTGGACATCGCTTCGGCAACCTTTGACACCAAGAGGGACCCTCTCACCCCCGACCGGATGTAACTCGAAACTAAAGATGCCGACCTCTGTCACCCCCTATACCCTAGCGAGGACAGAGAGAACGAGAGATGGTCTGGAAACTCGCGAGAACGGATACCAAAAACCCTCCCTCACAAACCACTTTTGAACTCTAATAATCTCTTCAATAAGATTAATAACTTCAATGTGTATAATATGTAAATAAAGCTGTGACGTAAATAAACTAAATATTTAAATTAATCAATTTCAATTTGACGTCACAATTTGTACAAGTTCATTAAAAAAAGGATACATATGAAAAAAAAATATTCCCAATTTGGTAAGGTCTCGTAAGGTTCGTACTTCACATTTTCATAGTTTCATTTTGAGTGAAATATTTTTTTTTTCTTTTTTTTGGTATGTGGATCTTCTAAATGTGGCCTCGATAACCTAGTGGTCATGGTCACGGACCGCGTAGCCGGCATGCTATGAGTTGGGGAGCCAGTGCCACTGAAGACTCACCGTATGTTCGTCAAATCTATCGAGGCTCAAAGTGCTTCCAATAGCATGGTGTGGAAATTCGGTAAAGTGGTGTTAGCTCTGGTGTCGTCTTCGTCACTTTACCGTGGTTCAGAATTACGAGGTCCGTCATCAACAAACCTCGTGTTGCTTTAGAATGTGATGTTAACAAGCACTCACTCGATCTTTTAAATATTTGTGAAATTAAATTGACTCTAAATTATTTTACTTGCCTGAAGGGAGCGCGGTTGAAAAGAAAAATTATGTATTCCATTTTTGTTTAGAAATATGGGAGATCAGAAAGTGTTACGTAAATCAATTTCAATATGTAATCATTTTTAGCAATATACCGTTGCAACTTTGTGAAAATGTGCAATAATATTTAACAAAATTAAATTATTTCTTTCTTTATAGTTAAGAACTGTTTATTAGGTTTTCTCTATTAAGAATCATCTTGGAAAAATGCATTGTAAACATAATTTTTTTAATTCAATTTCCACGCGCTTTAGTAAACCCGAATTGATTTTATTTTTCCTTTAAAAAATTTATCGCTGTGTTCCTTAACTAAACAATTTTTGGCCTCGAGTCAAGTCGATCTGGTTATTGATTTTAACTTTATTGATGGTATAGAAAGATGGGCTGGAAATTTGAATTTATGGTCCAATTTTGGGAAATTTTAAAATTGCTATTTATAAAAGCTATTGCAACTTTTTCTTGTTTTCTCCTGTCTTTTTCTACTGTCACAAAAACTGAATCGTCATGATCAGTGGTCATCGTGACATCATCGCTTAAAAAAATTTTTTGAAATTTTGGATGCTATGTTGAACTTGTTGGAGGATGTGTTGTCCCATTAACAAATGCATGCTTTGTCCCGGGTTTGAGTTTATTTTAAGAATTCATCTTTGCGAAGATATCTGTCTATATCTATAATATATATAAATGGATATTTGTAGGTATGAAATCGCATCACTCAAACACCGTTCAACCGATCACTGTGAAAATTGGCATTTAAATGTATTTTTTTGTGGAGAAGGTTTTTGTGCTAACTTCTTTGTTGCAGATCCCCACGAGGTTGGCGCTATAGCATATCCACTTCTGTATCATTCAATCGCCAAGTTACCAACAGGGTCGCCAAAAATGATGCCAACTTGCTTTTTATTGTCACTTTTATGTTTCTATTGAGTCGTTCGTATTATAAGGAACGCGTTTTCTTGGAATGTTCAATTTTAACATAAAATAAATACAACGGAAAGTAAAATTATGTTCCACATCCAGATATATAAATTTATACCATTTTAAGCGTTCATTACACAAAATGTGTAGCAATGTGTTACTTTTGCCGAACAGAGATCAGATTAGGAAAGTGTTTTCAAAAATCGACCCACAAGAGAGTTACGGGGCGTTATAAATAAAAAATACTTTTTATCAGCTCTATTAGATTTACAGACTTAAAATTTAACAAGTATGGGTTTTTTTGCAAAAAGCTTTTTCTTTTTTAATTTAACTAGCAATTCGTGTAAAACTAACTCATTAAAAATTTCTCTATCCTTCTATCTGTATTGTTTAATTTTTTCAATTCACCCGTGCGAAGATCGGGTATACCAGATGGTACTATACAAAGGGAAAAAAACGACTCATCATGAAATGTTCAGAATTGTTTGACCTACAGACTTGAAATTTCGCAGGCATAATCCTTCTTTGAATAGAAAACCATTAACAATGAGTTTTGGAAAAAAAATCGACTAATTCCCGTTTTTTTTTAACTGTAAGGTCTTCAGAGTTGGAATTTTGATAAAAATGTTTTTTGAGTAGATTCGCTTAAAACGGTTTTGGTGGTAATCGATTCCTAGAAGGATGAATACTTTCATTTTCATAGTAATTCTAGTCCTAACCTTTTTTGCATCAAGAGATGAGTTCTATAAAAATGTTTTTCAATACAATTGGAAGCTTAATTCTAGGACATTGGGACAATTAGGGATTGCAATGCCGGGATACCGAAAACTGATATTTCGAGCCATTTGGGCAAATTTGTAATACCGGTATTCGCTAGTTTAAATACCGGTTTTTCGGTATTTACTAGACATTTTTTTAAATTGTCACCATTATATGTTCACAGATCGCCAACATCGTAAAATAGTATACGTTTTTGTTTTTATGTCTCCCTAACGGGAGAAATTAATTAGACTGGGAATATAAAGTTGCATCGTACAATCTAGAGAAGTGATAAAATATGTGAATCATCCAAGGAGGCAGAGGCCGAAACTATCGTATTGCAACTCAGAGCGACACTGCACACGCGCAGGATCCCTAGTCTGATATTCGTATCTGTGACAACAAAGTTGTAGTTGTGAAGAAAGTGCGTACTATTTAGATTTCTTTTTAAATTGACGAGTTTGTTATCCACATTTGTTTTTGCATATTATGAAGCCCAGTGGCTGAGTGGTTAGTGCATCGTGCTTCCACACCACAGGTCCGAGGTTCAAGCCCCGGGCTGAGCAAGATTGACTCAGCCTTGAGTGGGTCGATAAATGAGCACCAAGCTTGCTTGGGAACTTAACACTGGGGGTTTTGGCGTCAGACTGACCACCTGACCGGAACATCTGCTCATGCACCTTGGGGTCCAAGATCGCGTATACAGTGTTGGACACAGTAGACCTTGGCCCTCATGGGCTGTTGCGCCACTGAGGTAAGTTATTTGCATATCATTCTTTAGGGTCCAAAGTATTTTTCAGGTTCATTATATATATATATATATATATATACACACATAAATAACCTATATTAACGAATAAGAATAATTTTAAGGAACACAAAGAATCAGTTGATAAAACTTCGTTAGGATTTCATTATTTATGAGAATATCACGTATTGCTAAAAGTATATCATACATTGCAACTAGTGTAGATGCCGAAAGAACGTTTTCGAACAGCTGGTAATTTTACACAATATGACGTTCCAGGCTTAATGACAGTACAATCGATGCATTATTTTTTTTTAGATCACCTTTCAAAAATTTGTTATAGTACCACAACCTGAATAGTGAAATTTACATTTTTTTGTGATGCAAATAAGTATGTTCTCTCTTTTACTTTTTGTGATTCTTTATATACCGTTATAATTTATAAGTTACAAATTATTTTTTGTGATATTTACACTCTCTAAAAACTGGCAAATAAAACAAAGAAACACCTGTGTTTTCTTTCTGTTTCTTAAAATTCTACTGCCAGTATTAAAACCGGTATCAAGACCTAAAAAATACCGAATACCGGTATTGAACTTTTGTTCGATATTGCAATCCCTAAAATCAATGACTTTTCAGCAAAACATCATGGGCATACAACATTGTGAAATATGCTGTGAATCGGGCGGGTAATGCTAAAAATGCATAAAATTGATTAGAAATTAAATGGATGTATTTTCCATCGAGTAGAGATACTACCCTGACGTTGAAAAATACCATCTGGCTTTTCTAAACTTCAGATATCTCTTTCCTTATCAGCGTCTTCGAAACAAATACCCGCATATTTTTTTGAAATAGGAAACCTTATTGCATAAAACGCCCACACGAGAAAAATATAGAAGGATAAAGATAAGAGAAGAATGATTTTTTGTATCCCTCCCCACACTTCATTAGAGAGTTTTTCTTTTTATATTCTGGAGGTCCTTTTTGGGGTAATTGATAGCTACGTTGATAAAAATTTGCAACCTAGAACGGATCAAAAATCTTTTTCTTATAGGAGCCTTAGATCTAAAGAAAAACTTACTCAAGTTGTTTATTTTCATCATTACGTGTGTACATTTCATCATGTGTTGTATGCGCTAAATTGTGGCAACCATATACTTTGTTTCATATAATGTCGCCAATTGGCTGCGATAATAGACAAGAAGCGCAATGTCATAGAAAGATTATTTGGTACTTATGTATTATTGCAACAACTGCCAAACTGTATTAATAACTCGTCAAGTTGGCAAACACGATTCCATTTTATGCTATACTTATTAATGGGCTGGGTTTTGTGATATCAACTTCAGATGGATTGTTGTCTAAGTACAACTGTAGATTGATAGTACCACTATTATTCAGTTTTCTAAGAACCAAAAACCAGAGTTCCTTAGAACTGATATGTACCAAAATATGTACGGCCGCGGTAGCCGAGTGGTATAGGTATCGGACCGTGGCTTGCCTTGTCACGAGTTCGAGCCCAGTACCACTAAAGACCCGCCGTGTAGGGCAGCGATGCACGTTAAATCTGTCGAGAGCTGAAACGTCCTCCCGTTGGTGTGGTTGTTAGGAGAGGGGGTGCCAGCTCAGGTGTCGTCCACGTCACTTGACCATGGTTCAAAATGACGTGGTCCATCGCCAAAAGCCCTCGTGTTGCTAAACAGTGCGACGTTAATATTCAATCAATCAATCAAGCACCAAAATATGTACAAATTTTTTGCAAGTCGACACTTTAAAAGTCAACATATAATTGGTAACCAACATGGATAAAGCAAAAATTTTTCAGATACAGCCTAAAGGTTAAAAGAGTACACTCAGGCCTTTTTGATGCTAATAGCAAAACTATGACGCATTATGAATATCAAATGAAATAGGATATCGGATGGTATGAAAATATCTTTAAAAGTAGCCAGTACAGTAATTACGTTAGGCCTTGCAAGAAGTGTAGTGTAGTTGTTCCATTACCATGTTCCTTAATCATGCACAAAAATATAACAGATACATAAATTTAATGAGCATTAAAATAAAAAACGGCCTTGCAGAAAACAGTTTTTATTATCTAAAATCACAGCTATGTTTATACTCATCACAGAACCCGTGCTGTTATATATCTTGGAAGAGTGGATTTAAAAGAATATTCCTGCTAAGTATCGTCAGAATATTAGTAGAAATGGTTATTCTATTTAATTTTAAAGTAAGTGGTAAAGCCGTTGGTAGAAAAAGGGGCCCAAAAATGAAATAGGATATCGGAGGGGGAAGGAGGTATGAAAATATTTTAAAAAATGCCAGTACAGTAATTACGTTGGCCTTGAAAAGGGTGTAATGTTCCTTCCCCAATAAATTTTGAGTAAAAAAAACGCAAAATATATAAGAAATAACCATTCACAAAATACAACGAAAATAAATTTAATGAGCATTAAAATATAAAAGGGCCCTTAAAAAAAAAACAATTTTATTATCTAAAATTACAGCTACGTTTAAACACAAAATATGACCCCCAAACACACATAAAAAAAAAATAAAGCAAACTTTGGCATCGCCCATCCTTGGGGTCCTTAGTGAAAAAAATTTTTAACATTTTCTTTTGGGACAGTCAATTTGTTTTGAATAAAAAAAAATTTCATAAATTCGTTTGAAATTCTGGAAAGGATAAAATTGAATTAAGAGAACACGATTCACTTCATTCGACATCCTAATCAACTGTAAAAAAAAAGCGTTTGCCAACCCAATAACTAAAAAGCATTTTGGAAAAAAAATGGAAAAAGCGCTTAAAAATTCAATTTTAAAAAGTCTAAAGGGAATTCCGAAAAAAATTCTTTGTAGTACACATACATCATCAGGACCTAGAATAATTATGTGCCAATTTTTATACTTCTGGGTTGCTTAGTTTGGGTGGTAGAGGTGAAACACAGTCGAAAAGTCCTTTTTATTAGTATAGATGAACTCAAGCTCGAAATGAACACAAATCAAAATGTTTCGACTGCTAACAGTGGTATTGTTATTGACGTTTTTCGACGATTTTTAAATACTTTGAAATCACAAGTATATGTGTCATATTTTAGTTATCATAAGTCTATTGTCTCCGCTCTTCCCCAAATGGGCTTGATTCATGAAGTCACATGATAAAAACAAACATATGTTTTCCATTGAATTGAAAACAAACATTAAACTAATTGTACTTGTTCTATTTGTAAAACTCAGATAAAATTTCAAATTTCATAGGGGGAAATGTTTAAATGTTAAGGGAAAAAAAAATTTTACGAAAAGATTTTTAAATTAAAAAAGTCGTATTTTTTTTGCTTATACTTTTAAATAAAATGCATTTTTTAAAAAAATAGCTTTTAAAAAAAACTTTCTGCAAAAAGCAAAAATTGGCAACACCGGGCGCGTAAACTGATTGGGTTGGGAAAAACGAGATAGTTTTTTTTCGTGTGACTATGACGTCCAGTTTTTGAATTGATTGGCTAGTCACGTGGCTTTCACACATGTGACCCCGGCCAAAATGGTATAGGTATCGGATTTGGGTTCCCTTTTCACGAGTTCAGCCCCTACCACTAAAGAACCCTTAAGGGGCGGATTACGTTAAAAACTGTCGGGGCTGAAACGTCCTCCCGTTGGTGTGGTAGTTGGGAGGGGGTGCCAGCTCGGGTGTCGTCCACGTCCGACCATGGTTCAAAAATTTCGTGGTCCGTCGCCAAACCCCCGTACTGAACAGTGCGACGTTAAAATTCTATCAATCAATCAATCACTATATGTGATATGACGTCACATGAATCAACCCCCATTGAACAAGAAAATTATTTTTTATAAAATATTGCATTACTTTTCCTTTTTTTGTTAATTAAATACAATTTTCATTAAAATATAATTATTCGAAAAAAAATTTCAATCGTACCCGCGATTCATATATTTTTCAGGAAAAAAATTAATATTGCGTATTTACACGATAACATGTCAGATGTTACACATCATATGCGAAATGTAAGACTCGTTTTTTTTGTTTTTATGTCTCCTTAAAAAACGGGCGAAATTAATTGGACTGTGAATATAAAGTTGCATAGTACAATCAAGAAGTGATAAAATATGTGACTCATCCAAGGAGGCGGGCTAAAACTATCCTCTAACAGCTCAGTGTGATAGTGCACACGCGCGCAGGATTCGTAGTCTGATATCCATAT
>BMAV01024194.1:0-13203 GCA_019973955.1 Trichonephila inaurata madagascariensis
GAAATTCTCCCCTGTATAGTTTGTTTCAGTGTCATGCCCACCCAATTTTTTTTTTCTGTAGAAACCAAAAGTGACCCATTTGACTGAAATTTGACCAGAATCTAAACCGGTCTACGTTTCATGAAATTAATGTAACTATTTTAAACATGAAACACTTTGAAAAAAACCACCTATTTGGCGAAAGCCAACTTACTGACCGATTTAAAAAAAAGGGCCATTTTCAAAAAACTTAGTTTCTCTTGCACGGGAAATTTAATGCTGATCAAAATATGTATGGCGTTTTTCAAATAATTAGTTCGAAGTTATGCTCTTGTTTTTTTAAATTTTTCCCTCTGTATAGTTTGTTTCAGTGTCATGCCCACCACTATTTTTTTTTTTTCCGTAGAAACTTACCAAAGTAATTTCCTCGAAATTTTAAGGAATTAAATCTGGTCTACTTTTTCACAAAAATTTAAAGTAACTATTTTAAACGAAAAACTTTGAAAACCACCTTTTTTTGAAAACCAACATACCGACCGATTTTTAAAAGGCCTTTTCCCAAACTTAGTTTTCTTGCACAGAATTTGCTGATCACGAATATGTTTGGGGTTTGTCGAAATTCCCAATTGTTAAAATTATGCGCAATTGTTTCTTTAAATTCGTCCCCTGTATAGTTTGTTTAGTGTCATGCCCAGCACTATTTTTTACCCCAGAAACTTACCAAAAACCCCTTTCACTTAAAAAATTTTACCGGAATCTAAATCTGGCAGTTTACAAAAATTTTGTAACTTTTTTAAACATGAAACACCTTGAAAAAAAGACTTATTTGCTTGGCCCAAAACCGACCGATTTAAAAAAAGGCCAATTTTTCCAACTTAGTTTCTCTTGCACAGAATTCAATGCTGATCAGAATATGTATGGCGTTTGTCGAAATTCAATAGTTCAAAAGTTATGCCAATGTTTCTTTGAAATTCGTCCCCCCTTATAGTTTGTTTCATGTCATGCCACCTATTTTTTTTACCTAGAAACTTACAAGTGACCCATTTGATCGAAATTTGACCAGAATCTAAATCTGGTCTACGTTTCAAAATTTGTAACTTTTTTAAACATGAAACACCTTGAAAAAACCGACTATTTCTTGAAAAACCAACTTACCGACCGATTTTAAAAACAGGCAATTCTCCTTAACTTACTTATTCTTGCACAGAATTAAAGCTGATTACGAATATGTATGGTGTTTGTCGAAATTCCATTTAGTTCAGAAGTTATGCCCAATTGTTTCTTTGAAATTCGTCCCCTCTGTATAGTTTGTTTCAGTGTCATAACCACCTCTATATTTTTTTTAACTTAGAAACTTACAAAAGTGACCCATTTCACTCAAATTTGACCAGGAATCTAAATCTGGTCTACGTTTCATGAAATTTAACTTTATAAATATGAAACATCTTCGAAAAACAGACCTATTTGGCTTGAAAGCAACTTACCGACCGATTTACAAAACAAGTCAATTCTCACTAAACAGTTATTCTTGCACACAATTCAACGCTGATCACGAATATGTATGGCATTTGTCGAAATTCCAATCAGTTCAGAAGAGTTATGCCTAATTGTTTCTTTGAAATTCGTCCCCTCTGAATAGTTTGTTTCAGTGTCATGCCCACCACTATTTTTTTTACTGTAGAAACTTACAAAAGTGACCCATTTGACTCGAAATTTGACCAGGAATCTAAATCTGGTCTACGTTTCACGATATTCCTGTAACATTTTTTAAACATGAAACACCTTGAAAAAATCGACCTATTTGTCTTGAAAGCCAACTTACCGACCGATTTTAAAAAACAGGCCAATTCTCACGAAACTTAGTTTCTCTTGCACGGAATTCAACGCTGATCACGAATATGTATGGCGTTTGTCGAAATTCCAAATAGTTCAAAAGTGATACCCAACTGTTTCTTTTTAAATTCGTCCCTCTGTCAATAGTCTGTTTCAGTGTCATGCCCACCACTATTTTTTTAACTTTGAAACTTATCAAAGTGACCCATTTACTCGAAATTTGACCGGAATCTAAATCTCGTCTCTGTTTCACGAAATTCTGTAACTTTTTAAAAATGAAACAACTTCTTGAAAAAAAACCCACTTATTTGTCTTGAAAGCCAACTTACCACCGGTTTTAAAACAGGCCAATTCTCATTAACTTAGTTTCTCTTGCACAGAATTCAATGCTGATAAAGAATATGTTTGGGGTTTGACAAATTCCCAAAAGTTTAGTTATGCCCAATTGTTTCTTTGAAATTCGTCCCTCTATAGTTTGTTTCATTGTCATGCCCACCACTATTTTTTACCGTAGAAACTTACCAAAGTGACCCATTTGACTCCAAATTTGACAGGAATCTAAATCTGGTCTACGTTTCACGAAATTAATGTAACTTTTTTTTTAAACATGAAACACCTTGAAAAACCGACATATTTGGCTTGAAAGCCAACTTACCGACCGATTTTATAAAACAGGCCTATTCTCACTAAACTTAGTTATTCTTGCACAGAATTCAACGCTGATCACAAATATGTATAGCGTTTGTCGAAATTCGAATCAGTTCAGAAGTTATGCCCAATTGTTTCTTTGAAATTCGTCCCCACTATAGTTTGTTTCATTGTCATGCCCACCACTATTTTTTTTTCGTAGAAACCCAAAGTGACCATTTCCTCGAAAATTTGACCAGGAATCTAAATCTGGTCTACTTTTCTGAATTAATGTAACTATTTTAAACATGAAACACCTTTGAAAAAACCGCCTATTTATCTTGAAAGCCAACATCCCACCCTTTAAAAAAGGCCAATTCTCACGAAACTTAGTTTCTCTTGCCCGAATTCCATGCTGATCACAATATGTTGGGTTTGTCGAAATTCCCAAAAGTTAAGTTATGCCAATTGTTTCTTTGAAATTCGTCCCCGTATGGTTAGTTTCACGTCATGCCCACACTATTTTTAACGAGAAACTTAACAAAGTGACCCATTTGACTCGAAATTTGACCAGGAATCTAAATCCGGGGCTACGTTTCCGAAATTTAATGTAACTTTTTTTTACATGAAAAAAACCTTGAAAAAAAGACCTATTTGGAAAAAACCAACTTTCCGACCGATTTTAAAAACAGGCCAATTCTCATGAAACTTAGTTTCTCTTGCACGAATTCAATGTGATCACGAATATGTTGGCGTTTGGAAATTCCAATTAGTTCAAAAATTTACCCAACTGTTTCTTTTGAAATTCGTCCCTCTGTCAATAGCTTTTTTTCAGTGTATCCCACCACTATATTTTTTTTAAATTAGAAACACCAAAATGACCCATTTCATAAAAAATTTGACCAGGACACTAAATCTGGTCTATGTTTCCGAAAAATCCTGTAACTTTTTTTTAAAAAGAAAACCCTTGAAAAAAAAGACCTATTTAACTTGAATGCCAACACTGAGATTTTTTAAAAACAGACCAATTCTCAGTACACTTAGTTTTTTCTTGCACAGAATTCAAAGCTGATTACGAAATATGTATGGTGTTTGTCGAAATTTTTAAATTCAGAAGTTATTTCCCAATTGTTTCTTTTTAAATTCGTCCCCCCGTATAGTTTTTTTTTCCCGTGTCCCCCCCCACCACCTATTTTTTTTTTTTCTGTAAAAAAAACTTACAAAAAATGACCCCATTTGGGTAAAATTTGACCAGGAATCTAAAAACGGTCTACGTTTTTGATATTCCTTTAAATTTTTTTTCATGAAACACATTGGGAAAAAACCCACCTATTTGGCGAAAGCCAACTTACTGACCGATTTTAAAAAAAAGGCCTTTAAAAACTTAGTTTCTCTTGCACAGGGAAATTAAAACTGGGTTGAATATGTATGGTGTTTGTCGAAATTCCCTTTAGTTCAGAAGTTATGCGCAATTTTTTTTCTTTGAAATTCGTCCCCCTCTGTATAGTTTGTTTCAGTGTCATGCATACCACTGTTTTTTTTTTTCCCTAGGGGAAAATTACCAAAAGTGACCCATTGCACTCGGAAATTTTACCAGGAATCTAAATCTGGTCTACGTTTCATAAAAATTCCAACTTTTTTAAAAAAAAAGAATCACCCCGGGAAAAAAAAGGGCCTATTTAACGAATGCCAACTTACCGACCGATTTTTAAAAACGGGCCCAATTTCTCAGTAAACGTAGTTTCTCTTGCATAAATTAAAGCTGATTACAATATGTATGGTGTTTGTCGAAATTCCAATTTTTGTTCAAGTTATACCAATTGTTTCTTTGAAATTTCGTCCCTCCCAAAAAGTTTTCTTCAGTGTCTCCCACCACTATATTTTTTTAACTTAGGGAAAATTACCAAAGTGACCGATTTCACTCAAAATTTGACCAGGAATCTAAATCTGGTTTTCTTTCATCCCAAATTTCCCGGAACTTTTTTTTAAAAAAGAAACATCTTCTTTAAAAAACCTATTTGGCTTGAAAGCCAACTTACCGACCATTTTACAAAACAAGTTAATTCTCACTTTAAAAAGTTATTCTTGCCAAATTCAACGCTTGATCCCCGAATATGTATGGCGTTTGTCGGGAAAATTCCCAAACAGTTCCCGAAGAGTTAGCCCTTTTTTCTTTGAAATTCGTCCCTCTGTTTGTTTGTTTTTAGTGTCATGCCCACCACTATTTTTTTTTTTTTTTACCCGAAAAAACTTACCAAAGTGAACCCCTTTGAACCAGGAATCTAAATCTGGTCTACGTTTTTCCCCCCAAAAATTTAAAGTAACTATTTTAAACATAAAAAACTTTGAAAAACCGACCTTTTGGCGAAAGCCAACTTTTCTGACCGATCTTAAAAAAAAAGGCCCAAATTTTCACGAAACTTAGGTTTTCTCTTGCACGGATTTCAAAACTGATTGCGAAATATGTAGGGGGTTTGTCGAAATTCCAATCAGTTCGAAAGGTTTTGGGCCCCAAATTTTTTTTTTGAAATTCGTCCCCCCTTTTATAGTTTGTTTCAGTGTCATGAACACCAATATTTTTTTTTTCCGTAGGGGAAAATTACCAAAGTGACCCATTTCACTTAAAAAATTTTACCCGGGAAACTAAATCTGGTCTACGTTTCCCGGAAAAATTTTTGTAACTTTTTTTTAAAAATTTTAAACACCTTGAAAAAACCGACCTGTTTTTTGTCTTGAAAGCCAACTTACCGACCATTTTTAAAAAAAGACCAATTCTCCCGTAAACTTAGTTTCTCTTGCACAGAATTCAAAGCTGATTCAATATGTATGGCGTTTGTCCCAAATTCCAATAGTTCAGAAGTTATGCCCAATTGTTTCTTTGAAATTCGTCCCTCTGTATAGTTTGTTTCAGTGTCATGAACACCCCCTATTTTTTTTTTTTCCGTAGAAACTTACCAAAAATGACCCATTTCACTCGAAATTTGACCAAAGGGAAACTAAATCCGGTCTACGTTTCCCGATATTCCTGAACCATAAAATGAAACACATTTTAAAAAACCGACCTATTTGGCAAACCAACTTCGATCGATTTTTAAAAACAGGCCAATTCTCACGATATTCCTGTAACTTTTTTTTTTTACATGAAACACATTAAAAAAAACCCACCTATTTGGCTTAAAAAACCAACTTTCTAAACAATTTTTAAAAAAAAAGGCCAATTCTCCGAAACTTAGTTTCTCTTGCACGGAATTCAACGCTGATCCGAATAAGCATGGCCCTTTGTCGAAATTCAATTAGTTCAAAAGTTATACCCAATTGTTTCTTTGAAATTCGTCCCCCCTGTCAATAAGGGCTGTTTTCAGTTTCTCCCACCACTATTTTTTTCCCTAGAAACTTCCAAAAATGACCCATTTTTCCCCGAAATTTGACCAAAGGTCTAAAAACTTGTCTCCCACCCAAATTCCTGTAACTTCTTTTAAAAAAAGAAACCCCTTCTTGAAAAAACCCACTTATTTGTCTTGGGAAACCAACTTACCGACCGATTTTTAAAAAACAGGCCTATTCTCACTAAACTTAGTTATTCGCACAGGGGAAATTTTAAGCTGGTCCAAAAAATGTATAGCGTTTGTCCCCAAATTTGAATCAGTTCAAAGTTATGCGCAATTGTTTCTTTGAAATTTGTCCCCTCTGTATAGTTTGTTTCAGTGTCATGCCCACCACTATTTTTTTTTTTTCCGTAAAACACCAAAGTGACCCATTTCCTCGAAATTTGACCAGGAATCTAAATCTGGTCTACGTTTTCCGAAAAATTTAAAGTAACTTTTTTTTAAACATGAAACACTTTGAAAAAACCGACCTTTTTGGGGAAAGCCAACATACCGACCGATTTTTAAAAACAAAGGGCCCAAATTTTCCCCGAAACTTAGTTTCTCTTGCACAGATTTCAATGCTGATCACGAATATGTATGGCGTTTGTCGAAATTCCAATTAGTTCAGAAGTTATTCGCAATTGTTTCTTTGAAATTCGTCCCCTCTGTATAGTTTGTTTCAGTGTCATGCCCAGCACTATTTTTTTTTTACCCTAGAAACTTACCAAAGTGACCCATTTCACTTAAAATTTGACCAGGAATCTAAATCTGGTCTACGTTTCACGAAATTCTTGTAAGTTTTTTTAAACATGAAACACCTTGAAAAAACCGACCTGTTTGTCTTGAAAGCCAACATACCGACCGATTTTAAAAAACAGGCCAATTCTCACGAAACTTAGTTTCTCTTGCACAGAATTCAATGCTGATCACGAATATGTATGGCGTTTGTCGAAATTCCAATTAGTTCAGAAGTTATTCGCAATTGTTTCTTTGAAATTCGTCCCCTCTATAGTTTGTTTCATTGTCATGCCCACCACTATTTTTTTTTTTACCGTAGAAACTTACCAAAGTGACCCATTTGACTCGAAATTTGACCAGGAATCTAAATCTGGTCTACGTTTCACGAAATTAATGTAACTTTTTTTTTAAACATGAAACACCTTGAAAAAACCGACATATTTGGCTTGAAAGCCAACTTACCGACCGATTTTAAAAACAGGCCTATTCTCACTAAACTTAGTTATTCTTGCACATAATGCAACGCTGATCACAAATATGTATAGCGTTTGTCGAAATTCGAATCAGGTAACTTACTTATTCTTCCACAGAATTCAAAGCTGATTACGAATATGTATGGTGTTTGTCGAAATTCCATTTAGTTCAGAAGTTATGCCCAATTGTTTCTTTGAAATTCGTCCCCTCTGTATAGTTTGTTTCAGTGTCATGCCCACCTCTATATTTTTTTTAACTTAGAAACTTACCAAAGTGACCCATTTCACTCAAAATTTGACCAGGAATCTAAATCTGGTCTACGTTTCATGAAATTCCTGTAACTTTTTTAAATATGAAACATCTTCTTGAAAAAACAGACCTATTTGGCTTGAAAGCCAACTTACCGACCGATTTTACAAAACAAGTCAATTCTCACTAAACAGTTATTCTTGCACACAATTCAACGCTGATCACGAATATGTATGGCATTTGTCGAAATTCCAATCAGTTCAGAAGAGTTATGCCTAATTGTTTCTTTGAAATTCGTCCCCTCTGAATAGTTTGTTTCAGTGTCATGCCCACCACTATTTTTTTTTTTTTTTTTTTTACTGTAGAAACTTACAAAAGTGACCCATTTGACTCGAAATTTGACCAGGAATCTAAATCTGGTCTACGTTTCACGAAATTAATGTAACTTTTTTTTTATACATGAAACACCTTGAAAAAACCGACCTATTTGGCTTGAAAGCCAACTTACTGACCGATTTTAAAAAACAGGCCAATTCTCACGAAACTTAGTTTCTCTTGCACGGAATTCAATGCTGATCACAAATATTTATGGCGTTTGTCGAAAGTCCAATTAGTTAAGTTATGCGCAATTGTTTCTTGGAAATCTCCAACTTTATAGTTTGTTTTCGTGTCCATGCCCACCATTTTTTACCTAGAAACTTACCAAGTGACCCATTTTCACTTAAGGAGTGACCAGGAATCTAAATCTTGTCTACGTTTCACGAAATTCCTGTAACATTTTTTAAACATGAAACCTGTAAACAAGACATATTTGGCTTGAAAGCCAACTTACCGACCGATTTAAAAAACAGGCCAATTCTCACTTAACTTAGTTTTCTCTTGCACAGAATTCAATGCTTATCAAGAATATGTATGGCGTTTGACAAAATTCCAATCAGTTCAAGTTATGCCCAATTGTTTTCTTTGAAATTCGTCCCCTCTATAGTTTGTGGTTCATTGTCATACCCCACCACTATTTTTACCGTGAAACTTACCAAAAGTGACCCATTTGACTCGAAATTTGACCAGGAATCTAAAATCTGGTCTACGTTTCTGAAATTAATGTAACTATTTTAAACATGAAACACTTTGAAAAAACCGACCTTTTTGGCTTGAAAGCCAACTTACCGACCGATTTTAAAAAACAGGCCAATTCTCATGAAACTTAGTTTCTCTTGCACGGAATTCAATGCTGATCACGAATATGTATGGCGTTTGACGAAATTCCAATTAGTTCAAAAGTTATACCCAACTGTTTCTTTGAAATTCGTCCCCTCTGTCAATAGTCTGTTTCAGTGTGATGCCCACCACTATATTTTTTAACTTAGAAACTTACCAAAGTGACCCATTTCACTCACAAAATTTGACCAGGACACTAAATCTGGTCTATGTTTCACGAAACTCCTGTAACTTTTTTTTAAAAATGAAACACCTTGAAAAAACAGACCTATTTAACTTGAATGCCAACTTACTGACCGATTTTAAAAAACAGACCAATTCTCAGTACACTTAGTTTCTCTTGCACAGAATTCAAAGCTGATTACGAATATGTATGGTGTTTGTTGAAATTCCATTTAGTTCAGAAGTTATGCGCAATTGTTTCTTTGAAATTCGTCCCCTCTGTATAGTTTGTTTCAGTATCATGCCCACCACTATTTATTTTTTTTACTGTAGAAACTTACAAAAGTGACCCATTTGACTCGAAATTTGACCAGGAATCTAAATCTGGTCTACGTATCACGATATTCCTGTAACTTTTTTTATACATGAAACACATTGAAAAAACCGACCTATTTGGCTTGAAAGCCAACTTACTGACCGATTTTAAAAAACAGGCCAATTCTCACGATATTCCTGTAACTTTTTATACATGAAACACCTTGAAAAAACCGACCTATTTGGCTTGAAAGCCAACTTACTGACCGATTTTAAAAAACAGGCCAATTCTCACGAAACTTAGTTTCTCTTGCACAGAATTCAAAGCTGATTACGAATATGTATGGTGTTTGTCGAAATTCCATTTAGTTCAGAAGTTATGCGCAATTGTTTCTTTGAAATTCGTCCCCTCTGTATAGTTTGTTTCAGTGTCATGCATACCACTGTTTTTTTTTTACCTAGAAACTTACCAAGTGACCCATTGCACTCGAAATTTGACCAGGAATCTAAATCTGGTCTACGTTTCATGAAATTCCTGTAACTTTTTTTAAAAAATGAATCACCTTGAAAAAACAGACCTATTTAACTAAAATGCCAACTTACCGACCGATTTTAAAAAACAGACCAATTCTCAGTAAACTTAGTTTCTCTTGCATAGAATTCAAAGCTGATTACGAATATGTATGGTGTTTGTCGAAATTCCATTTAGTTCAAGTTATATACCCAATTGTTCTTTGAAATTCGTCCCCTCTGTATAGTTTGTTTCAGTGTCATGCCCACCACTATATTTTTTTTAACTTAGAAACTTACCAAAGTGACCGATTTCACTGAAAATTTGACCAGGAATCTAAATCTGGTCTACGTTTCATGCAATTCCTGGAATTTTTTTTAAAATGAAACATCTTCTTGAAAAAACAGACCTATTTGGCTTGAAAGCCAACTTACCGACCGATTTTACAAAACAAGTCAATTCTCACTAAACAGTTATTCTTGCACAGAATTCAACGCTGATCACGAATATGTATGTACGTTTGTCAGAATTTAATCCAGTTCAGAAGAGTTATGCTTAATTGTTTCTTTGAAATTCGTCCCCTCTGTATAGTTTTGTTTTCAGTGTCATGACCACCACTATTTTTTTTTTTTTTCTGTAGAAACTTACCAAAGTGACCCATTTGACTCAAAATTTGACCAGGAATCTAAATCTGGTCTACGTTTCACGAAATTAATGTAACTATTTTAAACATGAAACACCTTGAAAAAACCGACCTATTTGGCTTGAAAGCCAACTTACTGACCGATTTTAAAAAACAGGCCAATTCTCACGAAACTTAGTTTCTCTTGCACGGAATTCAATGCTGATCACAAATATTTATGGCGTTTGTCGAAGAGATCGGAGTGTAGTTAAGTTATGCGCAATTGTTTCTTGGAAATTTGTCTCAACTTTATAGTTTGTTTTCGTGTCATGCCCACCACTATTTTTTTTTTTACCCTAGAAACTTACCAAAGTGACCCATTTCACTTAAAATTTGACCAGGAATCTAAATCTTGTCTACGTTTCACGAAATTCCTGTAACATTTTTTTAAACGAAAATGAAACACTTGAAAAAACAAAACCTATTTGTCTGGAAAGCCAACTTACCGACCGATTTTAAAAAACAGGCCAATTCTCATGAAACTTAGTTTCTCTTGCACGGAATTCAATGCTGATCACGAATATGTATGGCGTTTGACGAAATTCCAATTAGTTCAAAAGTTATATAACTGTTTTCTTTGAAATTCGTCCCTCTGTCAATAGTCTGTTTCAGTGTCATACCCACCACTATATTTTTTTAACTTAGAAACTTACCAAGTGACCCCATTCGCACAAAAATTTGACCAGGACACTAAATCACAGTTCTACATGTTTCTGAAACGCCTGTATAACTTTTTAAAAATGAAACACCTTGAAAAAACAGACCTATTTAACTTGAATGCCAACTTACTGACCGATTTTAAAAAACAGACCAATTCTCAGTACACTTAGTTTCTCTTGCACAGAATTCAAAGCTGATTACGAATATGTATGGTGTTTGTCAAAATTCCATTTAGTTCAGGATTATGCGCAATTGTTTCTTTGAAATTCATTATATAGTTTGTTTCAGTGTCATGCCCCACCACTATTTTTTACTGTAGAAACTTACCAAAGTGACCCATTTGACTCGAGGGTGACCAGGAATCTAAATCTGGTCTACGTTTCTGAAAATTAATGTAACTTTTTTAAACATGAAACACCTTGAAAAACCATATTTGGCTTGAAAGCCAACTTACCGACCGATTTTAAAAAACAGGCCAATTCTCACTTAACAGTTTCTCTTGCACAGGAATTCAATGCTGATCAAGAATATGTACATGGCGTTTGACAAAATTCCAATCAGTTCAGAAGTTATGCCCCAATTGTTTTCTTTGAAATTCGTCCCCTCTATAGTTTGGTTCTGTCGTACCCACCACACTATTTTACTTTTTACCGTAGAAACTTACCAAAAGTGACCCTGACTCGAAATTTGACCAGAGGTCTAAATCTGGTCTACGTTCCTGGAAATTAATGTAACTTTTTAAACATGAAACACCTTGAAAAAACCGACATATTTGGCTTGAAAGCCAACTTACCGACCGATTTTAAAAAACAGGCCTATTCTCACTAAACTTAGTTATTCTTGCACAGAATTCAACGCTGATCACAAATATGTATAGCGTTTGTCGAAATTCCCAAACAGTTCAGAAGTGTTATGCCCATGTTTCGAAATTGTCCCTCTATAGTTTGTTTCAGTGTCATGCCCACCACTATTTTTTTTTTTTTCTGTAGAAACTTGCCAAAGTGACCCATTTGACTAAATTTGACCAGGAATCTAAATCTGGTCTACGTTTCATGAAATTCCTGTAACTTTTTTTCAAAAATGAATCACCTTGAATAAAACAGACCTATTTAACTTGAATGCCAACTTACCGACCGATTTTAAAAAACAGACCAATTCTAAGTAAACTTAGTTTTTCTTGACGGGAAATTTAAAGCTGATTACGAATATGTATGGCGTTTATCGAAATTCCAATCAGTTCGAAATTATACCCAATTGTTTTCTTTGAAATTCGTCCCCTCTGTATAGTTTATTTCAAAGACATGAACACCAATATTTTTTACCGTAAAAACTTACCAAAGTGACCCATTTCACTCGAAATTTGACCAGGAATCTAAATCTGGTCGTTTCACGATATTCCTGTAACTTTTTTATACATGAAACACATTGAAAACCGACCTATTTGGCTTGAAAGCCAACTTTCGACCGATTTTAAAAAACAGGCCAATTCTCACGATATTCCTGTAACTTTTTTTATACATGAAACACCTTGAAAAAACCGACCTATTTGGCTTGAAAGCCAACTTACTGACCGGTTTTAAAAAACAGGCCAATTCTCATTTAACTTACTTATTCTTTCACAGAATTCAATGCTGATCACGAATATGTATGGCGTTTGTCGAAATTCCAATTAGTTCAGAAGTTATGCGCAATTGTTTCTTTGAAATTCGTCCCCTGTATAGTTTGTTTAGTTTCATGCCACCCACAATTTTTTTCCCAGAAAAATTACCAAAGTGACCCATTTCACTCGAAATTTGACTAGGAATCTAAATCTGGTCTACGTTTCATGAAATTATTGTAACTTTTTTTTAAAAATGAATCACCTTGAAAAAACAGACCTATTTAACTTGAAAGCCATCTTACCGACCGATTTTAAAAAACAGGCCTATTCTCACTAAACTTAGTTATTCTTGCACAGCATTCAACGCTGATCACGAATATGTATGGCGTTTGTCGAAATTCCAATCAGTTCAGAAGAGTTATGCCCAATTGTTTCTTTGGTTCGTCCTCTGTATGTTTGTTTTAGTGTCATGCTCCCTATTTTTTTGTAGAAACTTACCAAAGTGACCCATTTGACTCGAAATTTACCAGGAATCTAAATCTGGTCTACGTTTCACGATAATGCTTTTTAAACGAAACCCGAAACGCTTTTGGTGGAAAGCCAACATACCACCGATTTTAAAAAAGTCCCCTTCTACGAAAAGGGTTTTTTGCCCGGAATTTAATTCTGATCCGAATATGTATGGCGCTTGTCGAAATACCAAATAGTTCAGAAGTTAGCCCAATTGCTTTGAAATTTTCCCCCATGTTTGTTTGTGTCATGCCCCCCCATTTTTTACCCTAAATTT
>BMAV01024195.1:0-65771 GCA_019973955.1 Trichonephila inaurata madagascariensis
TGAGAAAGTTCCCAAAAAGGAAAATCCCAAAAATAGCTTTTAAAGGGCCCTGAAGTGATATTGAGCAGGGATAAAATTTAACTTTATATCAAGCCCCGACAAAAAAGAATTCCAACTTGAGCGCGTACGTCAAAAGTTTTTGTGTTAACAGACCCGGCAAAAAACTATCAGGTTCCTCTGTGGGTTTATTAAAATATATTTTTGGGCCCAAACTTGAAGATGGCTTGCCAAATTTGTTCATAATTTTGGGAAAATTTTTTTTTAACACTCCATCAGTAAGGCCAGTTGCGAGAAGTTTTCCCAAAGCAAAAATTTAAATAAAAAATTATCTCATATCGATTTGCCCCTTTAAAATAACAAATTTAGCCGGAAAATTTAAACCCGACATTTTGATATTGAAAAGTAAAAATTTTGCAAAAAAAACCAAAAAAGGTCATTTTAATAAATAAAAAATTATGGATCTTTTTGTTTTTTATTAATTTTCTTGACTAATAATTAAAATAGGGAGGTGACAAATTTCCGGTAGGCCTACTGCACCACTGGGTTCAAGTACTGTCCTTTTTAAATCAAGAGGCAAGTGTTACAAGAATATTTTTCGATATAAAACCAAAAGCTTAATGTTAGGACTAAGATAACAATATTTTTAAAAATATATAGTCTATGATTATCGTGAAATATCCAGGGCAGTGGGAGGGCTATGGCTAGTTTGGATATAAGAATGAAGTAAAAGGTATTAAAAGTACATTTGTTCATGTGTATGTATATAAGGTAAACTAATATTGTCCAGTGTAATATAAGTTTTCGAAATTTACAAGTTGCTGACTGTGCAAAAAAGGAACATTTTAATACATCCAATTGTGAAGAAAGATAATTACATTAGGAAAAAAAAAGATCCATTTCAATTAACATTATTTACGTTACTTAAGGCTTCTCAAGTTTCAAAGTTAGTGAAGTAAATTTCTACTTTTATAAAAACCAGCAGAAAATTATCTGTATTCATCAGAAAAACGACCGAGCTTCTGTATTTTAAGGGGGAAAAACAAAAAAAAAAAATTTTTTTTAAAAAATAGAAATTTTATTTGGTTTTTTTAAAAATGAAAATTTGCTACACTCATGGTCTTTAATCTGTTAATTCGGAAATTTTTGCCCCGGGAAACGGATAGTAGAACCGATTTCATGCCTGAACGGATCTTTTCTACATTTGGATGGATTCGTTCCTATTCGAAACACGTATCGTATTTAATGTGAATGGCCTTAGATAAAAGCATTTCGTATATGTAATGTATAAAGTACAAAAACCTCATTTCCTATTATTTCACTATCGTACTATATTAGAAAACAAAAAATTTAAATAATACAAAAGCTGCATATTTATTAAAACTATTATATTCTTCAAAGGTGCCCAAATTAAGAGATATGCCCGCAAAAAAAATTTTATTTTTCGGGGAATTAAATACAGTAACTGAATTGTAAATGGAAATTCAGAAAAATAGAACAAACAAATAAATAAATACATCATTCAATAAATGATAAATGCAAAAATGCTATATATAAAGCAAATCTAAATTCAGTGTATATTTCATCAGGTAAACAGCTTGTCTAGGCTTAGGACTGAAGAGTAGGGCTTAGTACCGTTAGTTTCTAAATATAGTTATTTAGAATTACAAGTCGATCCTTATATAAGCCGAGAGTGGTATTTTTTACTCGAAAATTTACCCTAAATTTGAAATCAGTTTACGAGCCTAATTGAAAAAAAGATTCCTGTAATTTTCGCACATGTCGTAATAAAAGCGAAACTTTAAGCAAGCGGTTCTAATAATCCCATCAGAAGCTAACACTTTTTTTAATTAATTTGTTATCTTGTACAATATCTAAGATAATCAAACTTTTACTGTACCTATTTTTGTTCCGAAAATGAGCGGGAATATAAATTTGCATACAGCATGTCGACTTACGTTTCATTTTCTGAAAGAAATACTCAATGCATGACTATCATACGTATTCAAACATCCCAATTTTTCAAACTATTATAATTATTCGAATTCAAACACTGATTTCCATAGATTTATGTGACTCTTAGCTTCTTTTAGAACACGAGAAAAAGGCATCTTTAAAAGTTCATCTTTAAATCTCATTTGCATTGCTAACGAAAATATGTAAAAAAAAATCTTTTTTTTTTCTGAGATTAGCGGATCTATATATGAGCTTTGAAATATTCACGGGTGAAATAATTTCCAATCCATATACAGTGAAAATCGCTTAACACGAAATTGAAAGGACTGAAATATTTTTTTCGTGTTAAAGGCTATTTTCAAAAACATATATAGAAAAAATTAAGTTTATTAGAATATATTTTATTTACATAGATATGTGTACATACATGTAATTAATAAAAATCAATGAAACAAGAACATAAACAAAAACTTTTAAAAAAATGTAATGCAAAATTGTGAAGTTTTTTGAAAAATAAACATTTATTGAGTTTTGGGAAAATAATCTGATATTTCTCTTTACATTGTCTTTTTTAGCATCAAATTTTTGTCAAATTGTTCGATGTCATCCATTTTAGTATTATTTTGTTATTACGGTTATTTTATATTGAGGTGTCGAAACAACACCGCTGGACGTTTAAGAATAATCGAAATCCCGGACGTTCTAGTGTTAAGCTAAGCTGGTTTAAGGTATCCGACTACGTTCGGAACCGTGATTTTAAAAAAGCCCATAAATGGATCATTTCCATGATATTGAGTGTCAATTAGATTAGAATACTTGTATAAAATTGTTTTAAGGACATTTTGACAAAAAAAAATTGTTTAAATGCAATATTTCGGCAAAAAATTAACTTAGAATAACCTTTTTTACAAAATGTTCTCCTTTTGTGAAAAATGCTTCTATTATAATACTATTTTGCTTGCATATAGCTCAGACATCTGTACAGAAGCTCAACTATGATTTTTGAAAAATTCACTTTATTTTCAGAGTTACAATCCATTGAAATAATTATGGGCATTTTTTTCTTAAAATTTCTCCTCTCTGTTATCGTAAAACATGCATAAACCTACTTCTAAGTTATATATTTCAAAAATTCTAGTTGAGCCTCTATAAAGAGGTCTGAGCTATATACAGGCACAATATTATTATATAATAGAATCATTTTTCACAAAAGGAGAATATTTTGAAAATGGGTCATTCTATGTACATTTTTTGTCAAAATATTGTACTTAAATAATTTTTTATTGTAATACTGTTCTTAAAATAATTTTATATACATTTTCTAATCTAAGTGACACTAAATATCATAAATATTATCCATTTATACTCTTTTACAAAATCACGGTTCCGAACTCAGTCAGATACCTTAAGATTTTGAAACTACCACTATCTTACTTGCTAAAATTCTAAGGTAATGCTATAATTAAAACGGTATTTGTTAGTTTTTTTAAGTAATAGTAAAATACCGGGTAATTCATATTTTCCTCCGGCGCGTTTCGAAGCATTATATTAAAAAAAAAGAATAAAAATAAAAACTACGAAGAATACAACAAGAAAAAGAACATTTGAAAGAATACAAAAGTCCATTCAGTCTGTGTTCTATGAGTGAAAACCTTTGTTACACGGCATGTAACATGCTATACTCTACTCAACATGATATTATCAATGTTATAGGCAACGCGTGTTTTCATTTCTGTGTTTTTCTAAAACTTGGTCACATAAAATGCTCTTCATTATTTCAATTTTATAAGGACAAACCACATTTCTCAGAATGTGATTATATGTGTTCAATACACATATTTTAATCTAAACAAAGTTCAGTGTTATTAAAAGTGATTACAAATTCTCTTTAATCATATTTAAGTGAAAATACCTTTAAAAACGAGTAAAAAACACATATAAATAAAAAGTCCATATGGACAGAAGCAACATGTTGCAGAAATAACATTTTTGCTTTTTCTAAATAACTGCTGAACTCAGAAATAATATTTTTTATAGTTCTTTCATGAAAGTTTATATACTAGTTAGTTTTACTATTTTCACTTTTACTTGATACAATTTCTGAAGAATTGCCTAAAGTTTTAAGGTTACTGACAACATCCGAAGCCGTGAATTTGCAAAAACGTATAAATGAATATTGTTTTTAATATTTAATGTCATTTGAATTAGAATATATATATCAATTTGTTTTAAGAATATCATTATATTTAAAAGTCATTTAATTGCTGTTTTCTGGCAAAAAATGAAGTAAACAAACGTCATTGTTCAAAACGTTTTCCTTTTATGAAAAATATTTTGATAAAAATAATATTTTTCATATATATAGTTAAGACATCTCTACAGAGTATAAACTAAAATTTTTGAAAAAATTCCATTTTTTTTTTCGTGTAATCTAATAATAACCAGCATAATAATTCATCTAAATAATAACCGGTACCTCTTTTCTTCTAAAAAAATTACTCTACTCTCTATAAGCTAAATAAAATATAAACTAATCTACTTCTAAATTATATATTTAAAAAAGTTCTGATTTCAGACTCTGTGTATAAATCTTTGCCCTGTATAAGTAAATTATTATTGTTATCGAAGCATTTTCCATAAAAGAAGAATGTTTTGAAAATACTTAATCTTTAATTCATTTTTTGCCTAAAAATTGCGTTTAAATTAATTTTGATTATAATAATATTCTTAAAACTATTTTAAGTATGTATTATAATTCCCGTGTTACTAAATTTTGAAAAAAATATTCTCATACATTTTTTAAAAACAATCTTTCGAACGTTGTTAAAAATGATAAAAGATTGAATATAAAGTGAAAGTTTATATTGTCATATGCAACATGTTGTCAGAACCAAATTATTTTTTTTAAATTCAAACTAATATTTTTCACTAATGCAATAATAAGTTTTACAATAATTAGTTTATATTTTTCCTTTTATGTGATACAATTTTTGAAGAATTATTTAACGTCTTAAATCTCCACCATAACCTTAAAGTAGCATTTACGCATTGAAAAATTATTTGCACAAATTATTCTGTACTATGCATATATTTGATTACGAAGATTTATATATTTCCCATACAAATTATTATAATATATAAATACAGCGCATAGCTCTCAAATGAACTAATTCTGCCATTTCGGTTCGCAAAACCAATAGTCAATAAGACTATTTTTACTAGGTTTCTCGAATATTGAACAATATTCAATACTGTAAACCATCGCTTACAAATGTATCTAGCAGAGCCTATCTTGCGCGTGTTATCAGCTCGAAGCCTTGACGGCGAATAAGAATCGATCGAAGTTTGCTTCGAAGTGGAGATGGCGTTAGACGTATGGTGGACATTTTCTTTTTTTGGAAAAGACCACGTGGGGGAGATATAAACCGAAGCGGTGCAGTCTGATCCCGCCAGTAGCTCTAACAAAATTCGAGTGGGAACTGTCTCTCTCTCGGAAAGTTCTGAGCCGGCGACGCGCCAAATCTGCGGCCAACTTAGAATATTAAGTTCTTCGGAGAATGCTCGAAGATTTGTGTTTACGACGCTTAAACTGATGCGTGCTCGGAATTTGTGAATTCTGTGTAAAAGAAAATATTTCAAGTGATATATTCTACTAAAAATATTTAAGAGATCATTGTGGAATGTTTTTAAAGAGAGAGTGCTGAAGTTTCTGAAACTTTTTCTAAGAATTCTAAATCTTTTGAAAGTTATTCAAAGAGATGTATATTGAATGATAATAATTTTCGATATCGGAAATAATCAAAAGAATATAGCATAACGGTGTAAAGAACGTTTTTCGAATCAAGACATATTTCGCGACACTTCTAGATGGACTCTGTGTGTGAGAGAACGTTTTTATGTTTTCGTACGAACAATTTGGATTAACATCAAAAAGCATTGAGTAACCCCAAAACAGTGATTTTATAACTTTTATGTATTTTAAAAGGAAAAACTATAAGTTCGCTTATATTTGTGGAAACTTTATGGTTTAAATGTTCCATAACTTTATTTTGAAGAGTTTTCTGCATTTAATTTTATATTTTCAGGGTTCAAGAAAGATATCGCTATCTAATATTGCAAGGAATTAGAAATAATATAAATATTAATTAGTAATAATATAATATTCAATATAACACATAAAAATATTTTTTTCAGAGCCTTTCATGATTTATCTCATATCCCAGAGATTAACATTCATTTATATTGATTGTCCCCGAGCTTAATTAAATACATTAGTATGAATACAAAAAAACATTTACTTATTTTAAATTTAAAAAGAGGTTGTACTAATGGTGCTAAAAATATTTTAAGAAATAATATTCTTTGCTTTATTGTACTGATTAATATTTAAGAATTATATTAAGAACTAAACAAGAAAGACAGAATTCTGAAAATAAGTCTTATTAAACATTATATACATTGAGCACATTTCGACAGCCATTTTGGCAAAAAGTGAACTATTTTCTGCAAAAACTTATGAATTGTTCTTGAAATTATTAAAAATAGAGCAAAAGATGTTTAATTTGATATATTTTCTAATGTATATTTATTAGTAAAATGAATATTTTCTTAAGTTTATGTGAATATTATATTTTGCATTTAAGATCGCAAAAATGATGAAATGTGGGAATGCGGACACTCGCATCTGTATTTAAGAATTCTAAAATTTATTTTAATCCATTCCTCGCATAGATAACTTCATGAGATTTGAAAAAAAAAACTGAATTAATAGTTTATGAAACAGTCTTAATAAGGACTATTTTTACTAATTGCAGTCATTTAAAAATAAAGAGAAATTTATTAAATAATATTTTCCTCTATATACGAAATATTTTGACCATGCTTTAAGTATTTTTCAATTAAACCTATTTTATTTTATTAACTGATTTTAAACTTAAATAATTAAAGACATTCAGTAATTTAACGATGCAGAGACTATGATATAACTTTTCGGAACTGTTATTTTAAAGCTGGACTATTCAAAAATGTATTAGTTTGGAAGGCTTTGTTAATGCTGCATTGAAGAGAAGAGCTTAAAGATATCCGATAAGCTAACTGAGGAAGATACCCAGATTTATCTTAGCAAGAAATACGCAATCAATTAAGAATTTATTTTCGTCAAAACAAATACTTAAGCAAAACATTTTTCTGCTTAAGCTGTCTTAGGACCAGCTAAACTGAGGACTTTTAAGAATTTTAAAAGCAATATGTCAGTAATAACAGGCTTTTAAGTTATCGAAATAGTCAAGTATTATTAACTTATTTGTTCTAAAAAACTTTATTCTGATTTAACATACTGTATTGAATATTTCTAAGGACTTTAAATATTGGGTGTTGAAACAATTTTTAAGCACAATTTAAAAATGTCTCTCGTCAACTATAGTGACCCCACACCATACCCAATTCTGGATAGCTTATCCCCATCGCAAGTGTATCAGCATTTTGAAGAGACTACTATAGTTGACCACTATAGTACATCCGCCGATAAAGAAGATTTATCAGAACTGGGTTACTCAATAGCCGCTGTGTGTCTTTTCTTAATAATGGTCTTCGGATGCTTCAACAACTTTGTTGTCATCGTTGTGGTGGCGGGCACTAAGAAACTCAGAACGCCCATGAACGTTATACTTCTGAATCTGAGTATCAGCGATTTCATCATCTCCCTGTTTGGGACGCCCATGAGTTTCGCCTCAGCGATCAATAGAAATTGGATCTTTGGCCCTTTCTTGTGCGAAGTATATGCTTTCTGCATGACTCTAACAGGTGAGTGGGAATTTTGAGCATTATAATCTCATCAGCCACTTTACTTATTGTTTATCAAAATATTGGAAAAGGGGGCATGATATACAAAGTATTCAGCATTAACTATATATATCTTTTACCATTAATGCTCGAAAGCCGTTAGTGTCAGATTAACTGATTTTCTCCGTTAAAGTGAGGAATCAAGAGTTTTCTGCAGTTTAACTAGGTTATCTTCACATTAGTGGTTTCCATATCATTTTAAAAGTCTAAAAAATTGCTTCTATTATTTCCTTTCTATTCGGAATTTTGATTGAACGTTGACTCATCCCAGGTCAAATTATCCTAAATATTTAGAAACAGATTAGCAAAGACAGTATTTTTCGATAAAAGACTCCTTGAATTAATTTTTAGAATATTTTTAATTGTGTGTTATAACATATTTGACTTCTTGATTCTTTGTAGTTTTTCAATTAATTTATAATTGATTGTATCAGCTAATGCACTTATTGTTCGATTGTATTTACTTGATTCTTTCAAAACTCATATAAAATAAGTAAACAACATTTAATTTAAACGTGCAAAAACGTTGCTGTTTTTCCACCAAAAATTTTATTTTGACTTTAATAAGTGACTAGTAGGTAATGTTCATATTATCCAGGTATTTTTCAGATTATCTGGGTAATTTGAAATATGAAACAATTTTCTACACTTTTTCAGGATCACTCTAGTTAATACATAGATTAACTTATTGCTGCACTTTAGCGTTAACATATACAGAACGGAAAACGTGTTAACAATTCATTAATATTTACAAATAATTAAGCACTTGTTTTTCTTTTACACTTTGTAAAAGAAAAATATACAGAAAAAGAACAGCAATAAACTAAATTAGTTTGTAAATGACATTTTTGAATATGTTTTTCTATTTACAACGTGATATAAGTGAAAAAAAAATCTTTTGTAGTTCAAACATTATTAGTATGGTGATATTTTATTACAATAAATAATTATCAGAAAATAATAGGAACAAAGAATATATTTCAATATTATATAAAAAAATTAAATAAGAATATGTTTTTATATATAAAATAGAAGAAAGTTTTATTTTTTTCTGGATTCAATTGTTTATTTTCTGATTTAATACATAAATGTAATATGCATGTTCCTAATAATATAAATATTTCTGTATAATTAGTTTGCATATTCTTTTCACCAAAAAAATACCGCTTAGAACAATTCAATAATATTAAATTAGTTTTGCTATGATAAATTTTTTTTTCTAAATTTCAGACTTGAATACTGTAGTTTTTAGATTAAAAAGTTTTCTAGAATAGTGTTTAATAATGCTTATAAAAAAAATGTAAAAATTATAGTTAGCCTGATATGTATACTATATTCATGTACAGAAATTTTTATTATGTATAAACGTAGTCATTACGTTAATAATTGAGTAGCAATTCTTAAGTAGAATTTTTTGTAATAATTTTTAAAATTATTTATATATATATATATATATATATATACTGGAAAAATACCTGCACATTAAAAAAATCAAAAAATTTGTACTCTTTTTATATTAAAATGAATGTTTAAAATACAATATAGAAAATCTTATGAAAAATATGGCTAAATTAAAAACATGAATTGTAAAATAATTCGAAGATTACGTAAGTTTATATAAATGAAATTCTCATTACAGTTGAAAAATATACTTACTTATATTTAAAAAAATTTCTAACAAATTTCTCATGATAAAAAATATGTAAGATTTATTTTACAACATAGAAATATTTATGTAGTAAATATATTTATTAATGATAATTTTATCTGTGCACGAAATGTTTTGTTATTTTTGGTACATTTCATTCATTTATTTGCTATTTATTTTATATTGCTGGTTATTTTTTTTTAAAAAAATCTTTTCTAATGTAAAATTTAATATTTTTATAAAGTAGTTCCATACTTTCACTGAAAAATTCACGGTGTGAAAGATTGAACTTTTATTTTTAATTAAAATTGACAGAAATGTGTTTTTAAAGGGACAAAAAAAAACACGTGAAGCAGTAAAAGTGTATATTAACGAGTATAAAAAAATTTTTCCAACTTTTTCTAAACAATTTTGTACAACATTTTATAACATTCATATGTTACAACATATATTTTTCTAAAAATATTTCAAATGTTATTTGGGACAAAAAGCTCGGAGTTTGATTTAAAACCTTGAAAAAATATTTAAACTGAAAAGTTTCAAAATAAGATAAACAATATTATCAAAAAGTATAACTCGACTACAAAAATCGTTTTTCCCCTATTCAGAATAAGACTTCAAAAAATAAAAAATGAAAAACGAGTTGCTTTTTTAAAAAATTCTAGCAAAACAAGATAAGGATCTCGATCCAGAGAAATAATTTTTCTGATAATTTATTTTAAAAATCGAAGGATCTTGAACAGTTTCATGCCTGTATTAAAAATCTATTAAACAGTGAAACGTAGAAAATGTTTTAAAAATTAGATTATTCTTTTTTATCGTTCAAATAAATTGACGCAAAATTTTAAATCAAGCTAGATTTTCTTAAACAATATTCCAATAAATTTATGTTTTCTGCTACTTGAACAAGTTGAAAACAAAACACAAAATTTTTAAGTATATAAAGAAAAAGAAGTGAATGGGGGAATTTTCAAAAATATTCTTTTTAACTGTGGTTTTAGTTGAAAACCACTTTCCGTAGAGAGCACTTGATTTTATGTAAATGCCACTTCTATTTAAGTGCTAGTCATGGAGTAGGCGTTGTGAGGGTTGAAAATTGTACCTAAGCGGAAAAAAAAGTGTAAGTGACCGGTGGCCGCACTTCGTTATAGTAATTCCAAACGGAAGGATTCATAGAAAGATGCTAGTCGTCCGCCTTACTGCTGACAACTTAGAAAGTTGGCAGCAAGAGCATTCAAGAGAATTAATAAGTTAAGTGCTTCTATATATCTAATAGGATTGATTAGTATTATTGCTCTTTGGGTTTTGTAAGCAGAGTGCATTCTCATTAGTTCTCATAAATTCTCATAAGTGTTAAAGGCTAAATAAAAGTGGTTACCTTTAAATAATGTCTGTTTCTTACTCGAACACTCTCACACCCGCGGTAAAAGGACCAAGACGAATAGGAAAGAAAACATTTTATTAAAGGGTTGTACTACAACAGGTATTTGAAATTATGACTAGAAGCCGTCTGGTAAGTTTGACAGTGACGCTGCATGAAATTCTTGACGTTCTGGAATTTCTTGGCAGTACCCCAGGCAAGTCTTCTGGTAGATGGCGCTAAATGGAAGGTTTCGTGAACACCAATCCTGGTAGAAGTCGTCATTTGCGATCTGTCTCCCGATTGATTGATTGATTGAATATTAACGTCGCACTGTTCAGCTACAAGAGGGCTTTTGGCGATGGACCACGTCATTTTGAACCATGGTCAAGTGACGTGGACGACACCTGAGCTGGCACCCCTCTCTCCTAACTACCACACCAACGGGAGGACGTTTCAGCTAATGAAAGATTTAACGTGCATCGCTGTCCTACACGGTGGGTCTTTAGTGGTACTGGGCTCGAACTTGCGACATGGCAAGCCACGATCCGATACCCATACCACTTGGCTACCGCGGTCACGATCTGTCTCCCGAAGTCCTAGGATTAACTCGTATTCAAACAAGGAACTAGCGACATGCTGATAGTTTATGGAGACAGGATTGTAACGGTCGGCGGTTATACCAAGAACGTTAATCGAACAGGAATGTTCCATATCACACGACCGTCGCAAGTGCAAACAGAAGGTCATGTGAGACTGGTTCCTTTTGGTGTACGAGACACCCGTTTCTTCAGTTGAAGACCTCATCGCTCGGATATCTGTAGCTGCCGGAAGGATACGTAGCATGCCAGGAATCTTTCGGAACGTAAAGAATTCCAAGCAACACCACTTTCAGGCTTGCAAGACGACTTCTAATAGTAGTTTCGAGCACCTGTTGTAGTACAACCTTTCAGTAAAAGGTTTTATGTCCGAATAACATGTTGCTCTTTCTGTGCCTTTTCTCTGTCTCTTTGCACCTTAACTCCCAACTAAGGCATTTGCGACCTTGCATTCCTGTGTGATTCCGAGTCTTCTCCGTACCCCCTACACACGCTGCAAGTTTGTCGGTCTGAAAGCGAGTCATTTTGTATACACACAGACCTATATATGTGTGTGTGTTTACAATATAAAACACAATAAACCAAAGTACCGAAGTAAATGGAGAAATGCATGCAAAAGTCAGATTTCAATGCATGAAATATTGTCCAAATGTTGTACTACAAATATATGAGTTACCTTGTTCAATAGCTGGATCATGATTTTTATTTGAAAAAATGCATATTAAATAATTTCTTTGTCATATACTGCTATTTTTCATTCACAAATCTTTTTTGATAGCTTATTTTAAGTTTTAACGATTTGTTTCGCTTTTATGCAACTTTTAGGACTCGAGAAATATATTTATAGAATCATAAATCATGATCGGGTTATTATAGAAATCGCGAGGTTTTTTTTTTTTTTCCTTTGTAGATTCTTTTATGATAGATTAAGTTGGAGTATTAGAGAACGGAAGTCACGAAAATCATGACATATATACGTAACTGAATTCGTTCATAAGCAACCTTTATTCGTTTGTGTAACATGCTTTTAGAAAAAGATCAAGCACAGTTAAAAAAAATAAAATCATCTACACAATGTCAATCGTATTATTTTACCTCAGTTTTAAGATCAACTGATAAAATTCATAATCATAAAAGAAAAAAACGCGCCCGTTCGTTTGCGATGTAGCACAAAAAGAAAAGGAGTCAAACGCGGGAAATCAACACATTGAAATTATATGCTATCGTAGTGACAACCTCGAAATTTAGTTTAGATTTTTAAAAACTGAATTTTTAAATGTTTTTCCATAGAATGAGTGATATGATGTCACATCTACCTCTGAATGCGAACATTTATTATGAAACTCATATTTCTGAAGATTGTTACATTTATTTTATTAAAATTATTTTTAACAATTGCTGTATTTATCCATTTAATTGCTCTTTGAGACAGAATTACAACCGATTTACATAATAATTTTTAAAAATTATCTTTTAAACAACTGAATTTTAGAATTTTTGTTTTGGCAACAGTGTGCTTCTTTTGATTTCTGTCTCGCGCTGTAATATTTTGACGAAGCAAAGTTATTCGGAAACAAATTTCTTTGATTTGTAGGTTTAAATAGTTTTTAAGCAAGTAGTTTCATTTATTTATATGTTTTAGGTATTTTTAGTATTAATGCTTATATATTAAGACTGTGTTCTGGTAGAAAATTGTATCGTATTTCCAACTAAGCCTATTTTATCGTTTTTTATTATTCCTAATTTAAATCTACTTAAGATTTACTGCACTAAGCCTTACTCCGAGGTATTTTAGGTCTTATTTGGAGGTGTAAATTGCTTTCTTGGTTGTTGCACAAGGGGATTTCTTCTCAGTTTAATTTTAAGCTAGAATACAGATTTAAATATTGGTTTTTTTGTTTTAATGGTACTTTTCGGTTTCACCGGCGCAAGTCTCGCCAAGCAGGTTTTAACTGGAGACAATACACAATATACATATTAAAAAATGTTATAAATGCTAGTTCTCGTTGGTTTTTCAACTATTTTTGATGTAATAAAAAAAATACGCGGTGATAAAAAAAAGAGATAGAGAGAAATTCACAAAGTCTGCTACTAGTTGGCTTGTTCTTGAAAAATCGGCAGCTTGCCGCTGTCTCGCGTGTCCCCTTCGGAGTAACAACCCCTCCAGAAGACTCAATGCAAGAGCGCGGAATTGAAGGTAGCCGAAAAATGAAATAATCACAAAAAAGCATTTAAAGCTGAATCATTGACGTTGAAAATCGTTTCAAAATTAAAACCCTTCTTAAAATTTAAAATCTTTAAGGAAAAATTAATTGAAAAAAAGAATAAAAAATAATTTTAGTTAAAACTGGATATACTAGTTGATTAGTGAATATACTAGTTATAGTTAAAACTAGAAAGTTAAAATACACTATTTTTAAAATCATCTATACTTACGTACTATCGCAAAAATGCCAACTTTCAAACTAACTCGTCAAGTTAACAACCATTATTTCGCATGTGTCGTACACGACGAATTGGTAACCTTGTCGCCAATACGATTGCGATAAAAGGTAAGTAACGAACCATCATTTACTGCTCTTTTACCCTTCCTTTCTCTGTAATTCATGCTTTTCCACATTTCGAACAGACTTATGACGATCGGATTAAACTGTCTTTATGCACTATTCTAACAAAGCTTTTTTCCTAACAGAGGTCAAAGCAAAAAAAGCTATCAGAATTTTAACATCCATTCATTCACATTTACAATAATACTAATATGGTAGTAAACCATTGTGAGCATCTAAAATTTATACAAAAAAACTTACCTTGAAAAAACGAATCCACACCAGAAGAACGAAGTCAAAGAATGAGCTGTAAAATATTCCACAAAATGTCTCACTAAAAAGTAGGAGCAAAAATGCTAGCTAGCGACAAACAAGAAAGCAAACAAAAGAATGTTCCACGGGAAGAAAGTACAAAAATGCGAACTAAAGACAATAGAAATGCTTAAGATATCCGAAACTACGTGCAGAAGGGTGATTTTGCAAAATCGTACAAATGGTTAATATTTATGATATTTAGTATCACTTAGATAAGAAAATCTATATAAAATTGTTTTAAGAATAGTATTACAATAAAAAAAATTTTTTAAGTACAATATTTTGAAAAAAATGAACATAGAATGACCCATTTTCAAGATATTCTCCTTTTGTAAGAAAATGCTTCTATTATAACAATATTTTGCCTATATATAGCTCAGATCTCTAGATCTCAACTAGAATTTTTGAAATATATCTCTTATAAGTGGGTTTATCCATGTTTAACGACGACTGAAGGGAGAAATATTTAGAAAAAAACTCCGATAATTATTTCATTGGGTTGTAACTGTGAAAGTAATGTGAATTTTTGAAAATTAATAGTTGAGCCTCTGTACGAGGTCTAGGCTATATACGAGCAAATATTATTACATAAAGCATTTTCTAAAGAGAACATTTGGAAAAAAGGTTATTCTAAGTTTATTTTTTGCCAAAATATTGTACTTAAATAATTTTTTTTGCCAAAATATTGTACTTAAATAATTTTTTTTGCCAAAATATCCTTATATAAAACAATTTTATACATGTATTCTAATCTAAGTGACACTCAATATCATGAAAATTATCCTTTTATGCTCTTTTTAAAATCATGGTTCAGAACGTAGTCGGATACCTTAAGTTTGAGAAGAAATGTGGAATTAAAATCGTCTGCATAATTATTAACCAATAAAACTTTAAATTTATGCACCAGAATAATGATAATGACGTCTTATCCATAACGGGACCAAATCAGATAGTACCATGGAGACAGATGACTGTTCTGACAATCTGTTCAATATTGTCCACACAGAGATTTGTTAACGAAAAGTGGACCCCTATTTCTTGTAGAACAGCAAGAGTAGCTGGACAGTCAAAAATATAAACAGGTGTTAGCTCCGTATCTAAGCAGTTATCCCAATTCCTGTAAAAGATCATCTGCCATCCCTATCAAACTTCATTCCTCTGTAATGAACAGTTTTAGCCTAGCAATAGTTTTTGCTATAATGCGGTCTCCACTTATATGACAGACTTGATGCTTTACAGGAATTGACTTCTCTCTCAATTTGAAATTTTGAACAATATTTGCGTATAATAAAGTAATGTTGACAAAGTTGTCATTATTAAGATTTCTTGCTTCTTTCGCCAGTTTATTTGCGTTTCCATAGTCTCTAATGTCAACCAGAATAATGATATAAAAATAAGATACATAACAAAAAGTATTTAATAGCTTTTAAAAATAAAATTACAAAAGAAAAATGCGTGTGTGCTTATGATCACACGATAGAAGTGAACACTTCTGATTTATTATGTTCTTGAGTGTCCAATTGGTCGGATGTACTAAGCTTTCTTTTGCATGCGTACTTAAGTAGCTCACTTTTGTGTGTCCATTCGTCGGGGATTTGTTTATTTCATCCAGTTTCTGTAAAGGGCAATGTTTAAATAAATATGCATTCTTATATGTTTATATATGAATATATATGATTCACATACACACAAATATCGATTATTCTGATTATTTAAAAATATATACTGTATAATCTGGCGTATAACGAGCATCTATACTTTCAAACCACAATTTTTAATTTTTAGGTTTACTCGTCGTATAACGCAAGCCCCCATTTCTTAAGGAGAAATATGAAATGTACGAGAGTAATTCTCTTAAAGTATCTGACTACGTTTGGAACCGTGACTTCAAAAAAGCGCATAAATGGATAATTTTCGTGATATTTAGTATCACTTAAATTAGAATATATGGATAAAATTGTTTTAAGGATATTTTGACAAAAAAAAATTTATTTAAATACAATATTTTGGCAAAAAATTAATTTAGAATAACCTTTTTTCAAAATGTTCTCCTTTTGTGAAAAATGCTTCTATTGTAACAATATTTTGCCTGTAGAGCTCAGACCTCCGTACAGAGGCTCAACTATGATTTTTGAAAAATTCACATGATTTTCAGAGTTACAACATATTAAAATAATTATCGGCGTTTTTTTCTTAAAATTTCTCCCTTCAGTAGTTGTAAAACATGGATAAACCTACTTCTAAGTTATATATTTCAAAAATTCTAGTTGAGCCTCTGTACAGAGGTCTGAGCTATATACAGGCAAAATATTATTACAATACAAGCATTTTTCACAAAAGGAGAACATTTTGAAGAAATGTTATTCTAAGTTAATCTTTTGCCAAAATATTGTATTTAAATAATTTTTTTTGTCAAAATGTCCTTAAAACAATTTTATCCATATATTCTAATCTAAGTGACACTAAATATCACGAAAATTATCCATTTATGCGCTTTTTAAAATCACGGTTCCGAAACTAGTCGAATACCTTAAGTTTGTAAGTGATTTATTCGAGGTATTATTCCAAGCCTTAAAAAAAAGGGTACTTTTAGAAATACAGTCCTTTAAGTTCATTAGGTATTCCTTTTTTTATATATAAACAGTATTTCGATCTAGTATGTCGAAAGTTTAATTTTTTTATGCTCATCTTTTTGTTATTTTCTCATTTTTATAACCAGCGTATAACTCGCATCCGTAAACTCCGATATTGTTTTGTTACACGCTGGATATCGCGGAATATGTCAATTACTAATGTTGGTTATATATATATAATATACACGACTGGCCACCGTAAATGCAACACCCTGAATGAAGCATGTAAATAACATAAAATTTACAACATGCGTTAGCGGAGGTGAGATATGCAAATGATTAGAATTTCAGCGCAGACAAACATCACGCACACCTGTGGCGCTACCTCAAAGCGCTATTTAAGGCTTGCAGATTTCGACGATTTCAAGTTCGGCAATTGTGTTTTTCTTGTGGTGTTTTCAAAAAATGATCTAATATGTCTCGTAGAAAACAGTGATCAGCTTTTGATCAAGTATCCGAGTTCGACAGAGGAAGGATATTGGCCTACTGAGATTGCGGATTATCTTTGAGGAAAATAGGTAGCCGTGTTGGAAGGAACCAAACAACTTTAATGCGGATATGTGACCGTTGGATGCAGGAGGGTATGACTGACCGACGTGGTCGATCGCATCCACCTCAGTGCACCATTTCACGTGAGAACAGGCAAATTGTGCGCAAGGAAGTGACGGATCACTCAGTCACATCACGAACCATAGCACAGCACATTGAGTCTGTAAATCATCATTCAATGTCTGCGCGTACCATTCGACGCCGTTTACAGCAGAGTGATCTGTCTGCAAGACGTCCATTGCTTGGTCTACCCTTGACGCAGAACCACAGACGTCTCCGCCACCAATGGTGCGATGAAAGAAGGATGTGGGCGGCAGAATGGAATGAAGTAATCTTTACTGAAGAGTCACGCATCTGTCTGCAACACCACGATGGTCGGGTTCGAATCTGGAGACACCGTGGAGAGAGGATGCTGAACAGCTGCGTTATGCACCGCCACACTGGTCCTGCATCGGGTATTATGGTATGGGACTGTGTTGGATATCATTCTCGCACTCCTCTGGTACGCATTGCCGGTACTTTAAACAGTCAGCGCTACATCTCTGAGGTGTTGGAGCCAGTTGTCCTTCCTTACCTCCAGGGCTTGGAGACATCCATATTTTAATAGGATAATGTGTGACCACACGTGGCACGCATTTTCCAAAGGTTATTCATTAATCATCAGATTGAATTGTTTCCTTGGCCAGCTCGCTCTCCGGATCTTTCACCGATTGAATACATGTGGTCCATGATTGCTCAACGATTGACCCAGATTACACCCCCAGCTGCCACACCAGATCAACTTTGGCAACGTGTAGAAGCTGCTTGGTCTGCTGTACCCCAAGAACACATCCAAAGTCTCTTTGAATCAATGCCGAGGCGTGTGGCAGTGGTGATCTCCAACAATGGTGGCTACTCTGGCCACTGATTCTGGCAGGATCCATACTTCACAGAAGTCTATAAATTTAATCATTTGATACTTGGTCAACATGTTATCTACATAATAAAATTTGTTGTGCTACCTCTTGTCTTTCTGGGTGTTGCATTTACGGTGGCCAGCAGTGTATATGTTTATATGGTACTTACATACTGCCGCAACAATGACAACGTTCGAGGTAACTTGACAAGTTGGTAACTCTTGATTTCCCATGTGTCGTATGCGCTTAATTAGGAACCATATGCTTCCCCATGGTCAAGTGGTGAGGACGACACCTGAAATGGCACCTCCCTCTCTTAACTTCCACACCACACCAAAGGGAGGACATTTGAGCTCTTGACAGATTCAAAACGTGCATTGTCCCCTACACGTCTGGTCTTCAATGGAACTAGTCTCGAACTCATGTGACATCGACCACGAATCCGTTACCTTGACCACTAGGTTACCGTGTCCTAAAATCTGTGTCACAAGATGCCTAAATAATATGAACTATTACTTAGGTAATTTAAAAGTGTTTTACTTTCAAAACTTAGATATCTGATGTGTCTTATAGCATTTTACCAACAGAACTTGTTAATGGAAACATTTATTTTTTGATAAAATGAAATAAATTCATTCAAAACAACTCTTTATTCATCGTTTGAATGAGCAAAAGAAACAAAAAGAAAAGAAATGAGAATGTGATTTCTTATGAACACAATAACAATTTTTTGAAAAAAAAAAAAGAAATGATAAAATATTAGTCCTAAATAATACGGATAGGTAAAATAGCTATAAAGATATTTAAAAAAATATTTGGATGTGGATTTATTCTGTAATCTAACGCTTTTTTCGTTACTTTCTCTATATTATTTTTTACTTGTAAAATTATTAATTGCTCATATTTAGCTCTTTCTACGTTCCTGTAAGTGGGCTAAATCAGCACCTCTATCTTACAGATGAAACACATAATTAAGTACAAATAAAGTCTAAATAAGTGCTTTAACAACCTTAAATGCCTATTAACACTAGAAAGCCTGAAATTTAGTACATACCTATATTGCCCCAAATCAGTCAAAATGTCTGCATTGTGAAAGAACAACTAATGTGTAAAGAAATTAGTTTAAAATTAATTTTTAAAATTTTTCATATTATTTACAGTCGTATAACAAGTTATTAGAAAATATTAAAAATAAAAACAAATTTACTTCATTTGGAAAAAAAAATGTATTCTAAAAAAGTTTGAGAAATTGCGTCATTATATACATAAATGTTTTTCTAATTGAAATTAAGGAGCAGTCAAAATGACTTCCTTGGGCAATCTAGTGTTAAAAGTTACGTGATTCGCTCCCCAGTGCCACCGTTTTTCACAATGACGAGCATATTCGGTGTATTGGTAAGAAAAGAAAAAGCACAAATAAGCAAATTTTTCTCTGAAATAAGTAAACAATTACTATCAAGGTCATTTTATTGTATTCCAAAGTCTTCGAATTAAATGTAACGATAGCAGCGTAAAGAAAAGAATCGTGTTTCGAGGAGAAGTATATATACGTTCAGGGCACTTAAGCGGCCGGTTGAGCGAGACGAATATATACGCCAGCAGACATTAAGGGGTTAAATTGATTGATTGAGTACTAACATCGCACTGTTCAGCTACACGGGGGCTTTTGGCGACGGACCACGTCATTTTGAACCATGGTCAAGTGACGTGGAGGGCACTGACTGGCACCTCTTCTAACTACCACACCACACCAATGGGGAGGACATTTCAGCTCTCGACAGATTTAACGTGCATCGCTGCCCTACACGGCGGGTCTTCAGTGGTACTGGGCTCGAACTCGTGAGAAGGCAAGCCACGATCCGATACCTATACCATTCCACTACCGCGGCCTTTTAAGGGGTTAAAAGACATACAATATATCATTTTAACGCATTACGTCAAGCACTAACTGTTTTGTGTTTAATTTATATATGAACAAGTTCAACAAATAATATATAAAATATACTTTAATCGTAATAACAGTAAATAAGTTTTTGCGAATTCTAGCAGAATTGAAAAAATTGTATTTCTGCATTTATCAATTCTACAAACAAAAACAAAATATATATATAAAAATTAAGGAATATATAATAACAAAAAAAAAAAAAACGAGCCTTACAGTAGTCGTATATGATTTGTAAAATCTGACATGTTATCTTAGTAAATACGCTATAGTAACTTATATCCTGAAAAAAAATGAATTGGGTATGATAGGAAATAATTTTCTATCAAATAATTATATCTTTAATGAACATTTTATTTAATTAACACAATGAGTAATGCAATTTTTTTATCAAAAATAATTATTCTTGATCAGTTTGTGGAAGAGCGGAGACAATAGACTTATGATAACTAATATATGACACATATACTTGTGATTTCAAAGTATTTAAAAACCGTTGAAAAACAGCGTCAATAACATTACCACTGTTAGTTGTCGAAACATTTTGATTTGTGTTCATTTCGAGCTTGAATTCATCATTCAAAAAAGCTATGAGTGACTCCGATTACGGGAAACTGAAGTTAAAATCACCCCTCAAAATCATGGGAAGTGATAGTTTTCTTTAAAAGAGCAGAACCCCCACCTTCGGTATATGGTAAGAGTACAAAATGCAGGAAATCTTTAATTTTTTGTACCGTTTGATTTCAAGAAATGTATGCGACCACCGAAATCACTGCTTGTCAGTTTTCAAATAAGCATTCTGCCGCACATATGTCCCCAATATCGTTACTAACAATACCCAGTCCACTTGTTTGACGATAAGTAATGTTCATATGAGGAGTCACAACATGTGAGTTTTTCTGTTTGCGATAGATCGCAACACCAGCTGCTCTGCGGCCCGGTCGTTTAAACTGTACGCAGCAATCGAAGTTAGGTATCGAAACACGTTCGTCATTATCTAACCACGTCTCTGACAACATGAGTAACGAACATTTTTATGAAATAACGTCGTCGAAATCTGTTTGGTGAGCCTTTGATACGTGAGCGTAAGGATCGCAAGTTTATCCTGAATGAAGTCTAAGACTTGCTGGTATGTTCGAAGTGGATTTAGAGTATCATTGGGTGGATGACCAGAGTATCTAGTTCTTTCGAGCTATAACCTCTTATCTTTAGGATTTTGAGTGACTGTGACGAATTCACTCTTCCCTTTGTTAATAAAAAAATACTTGAAAAGTAAAATATACTTATATGAGAGTAAGAAATTTAAATTTAAAACTACTAAAATGCTTTAAGTGCTAGAAAAATATCTTCAAAAACGAAGCAAGCGCTGAGAATGAAAACAAATTTCGATCAGTAGGAGGGCGAGGCGAGGCCTGACCAATGGGAATGCATCTTAGAACTCAGTCATTGTAGAAATGAGAGAAACATTGGATGATTTGAAATAAGAAAAACAGCTTTATTAAACGTTAATAAAAAAAATAAAATACATTTTGAAAAAATAGGAAAGAACGTGTAAATTTAAATTTGATCTGGATAAATAATTTTCCAGGGAAAATTAAAGTGATTTAAAGTAAATTTGAAAATAGCGAGTTCATGGGAATCGAACCTGGGGCGATTCATTTTAAGTCAACTACTATAATCATTAGGCTACGAAAGCTTGGGGAAGGAGTTAAAGTAAGCTTTTAAGTTGGGTGAGAAGAGTGAAATGAATTTAAATAAGAATATTTTAATTGAAGAGAGGATCCGAAATAATATTATTGGGTCTGTTAAAATTAGGATCAGGGATATATTTTTTAATATCCAAGATCGAAGGATTATTAGAGTTATCAATTTTTTGAAAGAAGTTAGCTGCTAAGTATTTGATAAATTGTCTGATAGACATCATTTTGCTCGCGGATCTGAGGTCCTTATTCCTCATGAACCATCGAACTTTTAATATTTGTCGGAGAATGATGCTTTAAGAAACTTCAATTTGATTAATATGAATTTTAGCTGCATGTGCCTAGATTGGCGTGGCATACTGGTTAAAACTGGTCTTAGGATTAGTGTGTAGATAAGCAATTTATTTTCTCTGCTCTAATATAGAGATTCTTGCAATTAAGGGATAGATTTTACAGACCCATTGTGAAGTTAGAGTCAAGTGCTTGATGGCTACTAGAGCTGTACCCCGATGTGCTATACACCACCACGCGCTCTCATTGGTCAAATCAAATAGCGCACGGTTACGTCACTTCTTGTTACACACATCCGTCCCTTTTCACGAAATCACTCCAACAAATATCCAACAAGCGAGAGGAAAGATGTTACACATAAAAAATAAATGCGATTAAATGCACAATGATACAAGATAAAAAGCAAATTCCTTTACAGAATTTAACTTACAGCTTTCGAAATCTATTTTCCTATGAGAATTGTTTCGAAAATATTTTTCTTGTTTACACTTAAGCAAAAGAAACATAAATTCGATTGGAAATACTTGAGAATATGAAAATAAGTTTGAAAATTTATTGTAGTTCTAACTTTATGAAACAGCGTTTTCGAAGTCAAAGAATTTTCGAAGTATTTTTTTATCTTTCACTCTGGGCTGAAATTCTTTTAGTAATCGAATTCCCCTTTTTAAAATAAATATCTTTGAAATAAATAAAAAACGATTCAGTGTATTTTCTTTGGTTAAACTGTTTCCTTAGTTCTCTCGTATTACTTTATTTCTATGATAAGGTATTTCAAACGTCTCCTTCAAAAGCCGATTTAATTAATAATTTCAATTCATTAGCTTGCAGATTCAAAGCAACTGTTTCTCGAATTTGTATACTGAGATTCATGAAACAGTTAAGTCGATTATTATTTTTTTATATTGTACTAAATGTATTGTGTTCTGAAAGGATTTTAAAAGGAAACAATCAGAAAAATAAATTTTTTGTCCTTAACATATCCTACCTAGTGGATGGCGAGGTTATAACGAAAGATACATAGCAGAAAATTGAAAGATATAATACATAAATAAGTACATAAATCTGAACAACAAAAGGCTCCGCAAGTTTTATTTAATATTCATTACTTTTAATAAATGGAGACTAAATGTTTTAATATTTGTATATTTGCTTAAAGTTTTGAATAATTTAGTTACAGCATGCATAATTGTATTTGCAAGCAGGAAAAAAATATTTTTCCAGAAAAACATCCAATTAGAGTTTAAAAATATATAAATAGTTTCTTAAGTGATAATAATATCTGACATTAAAGGTACTTAATGGATTTAATATATTCTTTTTTTAAGTTCATCACAATAACGCTAATGATTTAAAGACGAATTTTTTGCAATTTAATTGCAGTGTGAGTAAAAAAAGAGATATTAACAAAAACATTCCGTTTAATGAGGAAAAATAAGATTAGATACCTATTTTATCAAATGTTCGAAAAAGATCTTTATTTTCTAAATCCTTTTCATCACACACACATTTAAATTTTCCAATCACTTTTTTATTGTTTTAACTTTTGTGTGTTTACTGTTTTTTATGTAAGGTTGTCGTACATCTCCTGGTTTATTAATGTCGTTCACTGAAACTATATTAGGGTTGTTGACAACAGACTTCGTTATTTTGAAAAATAGTGAAGTGATGAGAATAACATCTAAATCGGAGCTCCATTCTCCAAACTCCCAAACCACGCTAAAAGGAATCTTAGAGCCTTGAGAGATTTTATATGCTTAATGAATTTGATATATTCTTTTTTAAGTTGATCACAATAACGCAAATGATTTAAAGACGAATTTTTTGCAATTTAATTGCAGTGAGTAAACAAAAAAAGAGATATTAACAAAAACATTCCATTTAATGAGGAAAAATAAGATTAGTTACCTATTTTAGAAAATATTCGAAAAAGATCTTTATTTTCTAAATCCTTTTTATCATTTAATTTTTCCAATCATTTTTTTTTTATTGTCTAACTTTTGTGTGTTTACTGTTTTTTATGTAAAGTTGTCGTACATCTCCTGGTTTATTAATGTCGTTCACTGAAACTATACTAGGGTTGTTGACAACAGACTTCGTTATTTTGAAAAATAGTGAAGTGTGATGAGAATAACATCTAAATCGGAGCTCCATTCTCCAAACTTCCAAACCACGCTAAAAGGAGTCTTAGAGCCTTGAAAAATTTTATATGCTTCAGGAGAGTCGGAAACCTCTATACCGACAAAGTTAAATTGGCGGTTTTCGATGTACCTTTTCTCAAAATCTGTTACATGCACATGCTTGAAATTTTTCACACATTTAAAGTACATATTTTTCATTATACTGAAATGAGTTCTTAGCTAATTTTTAATTTTTTCATAATTTATAAAATATTTTATCAAACATAGGGAAATTTGACTCATTTTTCACATAAAAAAATTGTAAAAAATAAATTTTTGAATAAATATCATTATCAATATATCATAAAAAAAATTTACATACCTGTGAACAGTAGGTTCTCAGAAAAGGTACATCGAACATCAAAATTTACATTTTGAGATAAATTGATTTTAATGTGTACAGTAAGATTTCTAATCGCCTAGGAAATAAAAAAATAAAAGGCTCATTTTACAATAAAAGATAAAAGATGTTTTGGTTTATATCAGATGTTCAACTTTTAAGCAAAAACGAAGTACTTTGTTTACATTTTTCGCCATTCACATGGGCATGGCTCAGTTTCAACGAATATTTAAAAATAGGTTTTAAGGGTTTCTAATTACCCCAGAGGTTAAAGTAAGGTATTTTTAGAAAGGTTAAAATCTATACAAATTAAAAATGTTAAAATCTCAAATTGTCAAAAAATATATATATATATATATATAAAATTTTAGTTTTCCAACACTCCTTCTGTCTCTCTAAATCATTGATTCCCAACCTTATCACCATGGACCGGTTAACGTTTGGAAATTTGTCCGTGGCCCGTGAAGGAGGAATGTAGATTGCTTATATTTTAGATTGTATTGATTTAATAATTTTAATTTAATAATATTTAAGTATACCTTCAAAATAAAATACAGTTGTAGCTAAAAATTTGGTTTTCAAAGCAGGCACACTGTAAGGGCGCCCCCTCGGGTGCCCTTCTCCTAGACTATCTTTGGGAGCTAGAGGTGTAGGAATAAATGTAAAACTAGAAGCTGCCATGATCTTAATATGACTTTATTGAGATCTTAACAAACCTTTAACAGATTAGATAATAATAATATGATATGTGAGAGGATCTACGGTGGCTAAACACACAATATATATAATACCGAAATAGCGTAACCCGGATCACTATCAATAACTAACTCGCCTAAACTCAATTCCAATGCGATTACAGATCCGAATATTTAAATAGTCACTCCTACCTTCAAGGTCCAACTAATTATCAATCTATCTGATCCTATTAGAAATTGGGGTTCATTGGCGTGCAATGGTATGCACCTTGACCTATGGGCTCTCTGTCACGGGTAACTTCTATTGGCTGTCACTTAACTTCCCCATACCTCATCACATTTGAAATACGGACTATCATAACATTCCCCAAATGTCACCCAGCTTACTCTAAACTTCTGTTATTTAAAAGCTTCCTAATTTGCATCTTTCCTTCACGCTTTACTTCTTTTTTTTAAAAAAGAGTTGTTTTTCTTCTGGCCCCAAAGAACCCAAAAGGACATGTTAATGCTAAAACGCGTGAGCCCGTCACAACGCTACCTCTATGTCAATGGAACCGACGAAACAGGGTTTATAGAAATTATCATTCAATGCAAAAACTTTAACAATATTCTTGTAAATTATATCTCGACGCAACCTTTGAAGTTGTGTTTTAAGAAATACTCCCTTGTGGGGATGATTATAATATCAGGGACCAGGTAGCCTATCCTCTATGGTTATTAACTCGTGGCTGGAGTATCTTAGGATCAAGACCTAGTGACACTGAAGTTCCACCGAGTAGAGGGGCTGATGCCCGGTTAATCTGTCGAGATTCATAATCCTCCCGACGGTGTGGTAGTTTGGAGAATAGAGTCTTCATCACTTGACCATAGCTCAAGTTACGAGATCCATTACCAACAGCCCTCCTGTGCTTCATAGTTCTACTTCAATAAACACTCACTCACTGGTTATATTTTATAGGTTGTTTAAACCCTCCAGTCACAGGTGAAGTTTGGACACCGAAAGAACGGACATTTTTATAAAGAAAACCCGTTTATTTTTCTTTTTTTGCTATCAAGCAAATGTTAAAAAATTGGGGAGTAGTCAAATTAAATGGCTACCAAAATTTCCAAAAAGCAAGAAATTATCCCATTTTAGTTGGGGCGGGTGTTTCCCGGAGAAAACATCACCCCACGCCTGGGGGGGCCCCCCCCCGCCCAAACGGGGATTTTCCTTGGTCTAAACCCCTTTCTAAAATTTCCCAAATACTTAAACAAATATAACTTTAATAGCAGCCCAATGACTAACTCTTACACTCACTTTGCTGGAGTTTAAATAGCACTCAAATTAGTATAAAGCCGTTTTTCTCAAGGAAAGGGGGGTTTTTAAACCCCAAAAACTTTTTTTCCCCAACAGAATTGGCAAAAGGGCGGGGAGAACGGGGAAAGGGGGATTTTATATCTTTTGGGTTTGGGATAAAAGGGCGTTTCTTTTTAAAAAAAATTTTTTGGGAAAAAATGACCCGTACAAGTCTCGTATTAAGAATGTCTTACTCAAGTATTAAGAATGACATCTGGATTGTCATCTCTCTGACCACTAGATTTCAGCGTTGAAATTGGCCCCGGGTAGATTTTAAAAACATCAACTGTGCAAGATTTTAAACCCCAAAATTCGAAGTCATTTGGGTAAAGAAACAAGGGGCGGACTTTGTCCAATTTAAATTCAATTTTATGACTAGGAGCATTATCTATCGTACATCTTATATCAATGAGTATACCTAATTTTTATAAATACAAATTGAATTTGCTTTCAAGAAAAGATCGATGATTTCCAACCCTTAGTGTTAAGAATTAAGTTTATAGAATAAAACACAGTTTTAAGTCTAGCTAAATTCCTCAAAAATTTGCCTATATCAATAAGCTGAAAGAAAGGGGAAAAAATCTATGAAGAGCTGAATAAGTTTCTAAGAATACAAAACCCAATTACCATAATAATTAAAAATCTATATATAACCCAAATACCATAAATCTAAATTACATAAGAAAGAGAAAAGAAGAAATTCATTGGGAAATTCATCTTTTATGTATAGAGGAACAGTTTTCCGTCAAAACGCTTTTTAAAATTTTGTTTCAAAATTTTAGTTAAAAAGATTGAGGGGAATCATAATTTATAAAAAACCTTTTGACTTATTTAAGATTCTTTCCAGTACACACAACATTCTAATAATCGTTGCTTAGAAGCAGCAAATAAATAAATAAATAATAATAATAAACACGGGGCCGGATAATAATAGGCAAAAGCATATTCTTTCTTTTATTCCAACGATCTCATTTTATATACTTCTAATCTAGGAAGCTTCTAATAGGATTTCCGGGTTCTAACAAGTTGATTGGTTAGATTTCGAATTTTATGCAATATTGCATCATTTCAGGGCGGAATGTGTCAACACGGCATTTTTAGGAGATAAAGTCGTATTTTATGTCTTATTTATAAGACTAGTGAAAGAAAAGATCTGAGTACAGCAATTGGAGGGTTCAGAATCATTATGATTTACAGAAAATGCAATGAGTAAGATAATGAAGATACTATACATTCAAAAATATTCCGTGAACTAATTGCTTATTTTGGTGATAATCTCTCTTTATACAGGGTATTGCCGAACTCGACTGACAAAAATTTAGAAAAGGAAATAGGGCAGTGGGGACAAAAAACATAAAATTTTGGGTTAATTTAACCCTTTTTAGTGAAAATCACGACAGCGTCGTCGGGAAAACAATGCGCCAGACGAGGGAAATCGGCGAAACGAATGAAGGGAAATTTGGGGGCCCCATGTGGTAGGGGAAAAAAAAAACCCCACGTATGCAAAAATTGCCCCACTTCTCCTGAGTTTGCAGGGAGAAAAAGGGACTAAAAAACTTTAAAGGGTGTGGTTCACGCACGATGATGTGCCAATATATTTTTCGATTCAACTTCTATGCTACATATCCCGGGAGGTGGATTGGAGGCAGTGGACTTGTTTTGCTTCCATGCTTCCCGGATCTCAGTCATGGATTTCTTATTCTGAAGACCCCTTGAGATCGTTTGTGTATGAGAATTCGGTAGCTACAGAGGAAGATCTCGATGCACGGATCGTCGTCGCTTCAGTTGACCTAGCCAGCACACCAGATTTGTTTGAAGGCGTGAGACAATCCTTCGTCCGTCGGTGTCGGCTGTGCTGTGACCTACACCAAGGCAGGGCATTAATTCGATCGGTGGACCAGTAAGACATTTTGGTGTGACCGCCTTTCCTAAGATCTAATACATCGTTCATACTAAAAGAAACATACTGGAGAATTGTCTTTTCAGAATCGATGCGACATTCTTCACTTAAGCAAATGATTCGATAAATATGTAGACGAAACATGTACCTTTATTGGAAGTGCACAATGAGGTTTAACAGGTTCACTGCCACTGTAGGGGAAAAAGCGATCAGTGCGATGCCATCCATATGAATGAATTTTTCCCCACACGCCAACTGAAGGGGAAAATAAATGTTTATCAGCATCTCTTCCCGCGACAGCACGGGATTGGCTGTTAGAATATCCCATATCCCGCTCTACCACGGATTTGGTTCTCATGTTGATTACATGTCCCGCGATGGCGCGACACTCAGAAGCGGACGAATTTAGTAAATACGTAGACTTCAGAGATTCATCGGTTCACATATGTTCCTTGCTCGTTGTATTGAATACATCCACGCTCCACGGTCAAGCAGTGCTCAAAGTTGTTCAAGCATCCAACTTGGCAATAGTGTGTTACTTGTATATTTGTGGTAAAAATAGCAATCTGACATATTTTAAATTGGTACAACGTAGAAAAAAGATTTACGGAAAAAAATATATGATTTGAATACAGAATTGCGACACCTACACCACTGGGGGGGACTGCAACAACTTAAAACATTAGAAGTAGCCGGGCCCGAAAAGTTCGCCCACCCGTGACCTACACACGTCGCAACTTCGAACTATTCCTGTGGCAATTATCTAACGTTGCATTTCTGACGTTCAGATATGATGCAATATTCATACTGCAAACATGCTTTACGTCTAATAAGTATATCCCTTGCCTCTCATTGCATTTTTTTCATTCCACTGGACATCACACCCCTTAAAACTGTTTTTGCGATTTACTCGGAATAAACGTGGCTTACGACCCCTTGTCCTACGGGGATTTGTCGTCCCGGCGCCGCCCACTGTAACGTCTTTCAATTTTTCGGTCGAATTGGGTAACACCCTGTATATTATACAATACCTTAATTACGGATAGAATTAAGAAAATTTATGATTCCATACGTAAACGAGAAGACCAGTTTTGAAAACGCAAACCCAAATACAATATGGAACTGAATATTTACTATGCTCATCCAGACTAATGTTTTAACAAGGTTTAAACATAGTACATCAGCTGATGAAATATTTTGCTGAAATTACAGTATAAAAACAAGCAATATGAAAATAAGTCAATTCCTACTTAGATCAACAAAGAAAAATTTTATTTTCGCTACTTTTTATTAAATAGTTACAATTAATATAAACATGTATATACATATGACAGAATCACAACATTAAGTGGTCATTAATTTTTATTAATTAACATTAAAGTATCTTACTGTCATCCAAAACAATCGTGTATATAAAATTTCATTTGAACTGAATGCTTTAAAACGTGAGAAGAAAAAAAACTTTTAAAGTTTTGACCCGTCGCTAAAAATGAAACCAACGTGTCTGTATCCGTAATTCTTTAAATAATTAGTTTCGGTCGATTAATTTTAATTAATTATAATTAAATTACCGTATTTTTACCCCAAACAATAGTGTATAGAAAATTTCAGTTCAAATGAGCTCTTTAAAATGTGAAAAAAAACCTTTTCAAATTTTCACATAAGTCGCCAAAAATGATGCCAACGTGGTTGTATTTGTAATTCTTTGAATAATTAGTTTTAAACAATTAATTAATTTTCATTAATTATAATTAAATTACTGCAATGTCATTCAAAATAATCATGTATATAAAATTTCAGCTCAATGGAGCGCTTTAAAGTGTATTTTATTAACGATTAAAAATTCCACTAAGATAAATATATAGAGTGTGAGCTAAGAGTAGCAATAGAAAAACAGCAACTTCTTTTTAAACCAAAGCATGCGAGAAAGAAAAACATGAATGAATGGAAAACTGTAAATATTTAAACTGAAATAAAAAAAAATTCACCAGCGCTAAATCTATAATTTACTTTTGAAATTAACGACCAGATAGAAGCGAAGTAACTGAAGCACAAAATATAATTTATTGAAATCTTCAGGCTAAAAAAAAGGCCATGATTAATTCTTTAAACTAAAAAGAGAAACATTTAAGGTTTCAAAAATTGTTCTTTATAAATTTTGGTATTTGTAAATATGCACTTTAAAAAATGTGAAATTACAAAAAGGGTTAACACTTTTCTTTATGATAATGATAATCATCTCTGTATGAAAGTAAGCAACAAAAATTCTTTTGTTTTGTAAATATTTTTTATAATTAACATTTTTTGATAGAAATGCATTTAATAAATGAAAAAGTAACTAGTGTATTTTTGTTTAAAAATTTTGCAGATCTTGTTCTTTTAAAACAAATTTTGTGTTTAAAACGAGGAGACAATTCCAAAAATAATGCCTTACACGTGATTTTTTGGTCATTTTAGTTGAGAAATTATGAAATGAAAGATCAATATATTTAAATCTCTTTTTACAATTTATGAGTGAGTAACTTGGAATCGATGTTCAAAATGCTTATAAATTGTTTTTATTTCATGATTATACACAGTGCGGTAAATAAGTTTTAGGACTCGTCCCAGAGCACAGGCTGTAATGACGCCATGAGTGCAAATGCGCATGCGTCATAATGTCCATGGTCTGCTGACTCACTACGAACAAGTTGATGACATTTAGTCAAGTAAATGAGAAGCGAGAGTTCATTGCAAAAATGAATTTTTTTCATGTTGATTTTTTAAGATGGAGAAAACAGCTGTAATCACAAATTTTACGCAAAACTTGGTAAAAGTTCTTCGGAAACATACAAACCCATGAAACACGTTTACGATGACTGTTATTTAAGTAGATCAAACGTTTCTGTGGGTCACAGACGTTTTTTATATGGAAGAAATGCGGTAGAAGATGATCAGCGTAGTGGAAGACCAATTTCATCAAGAACACCTGAAATTATTGAGAAAGTACGAAATTTCGTGGCAACGATCACTGTGCGACATTAAGAACGATGGCAGACTCTTTAAACATCAACAAAGAAACAATTCGAACCCTCCTGCATGAAAGTTTGGGCCAAACAAAAGGGGTCAATTTTCCACAAAATCAATGAGAAGGGAAATTGCAAGAGACTTTCCTTTCAGCCGCTGAAAACTTTCAAATTCTTGAGTCTTTTTGTTAAAAAGGGGATGAAACCTTGTATTTCCAATGTGACTCTGAAACAAAACGACAAAGTGCGGAATGGAAGTCAGAAAATTCACTGCAATCCAAAAAAACAAGGAAAATTCAATACAAACTCAAAACAATTCGCTTTACATTCTTCGATGCTCACTAAGAATTTGTTCCAAATGGACAAACAATTACAAGCCAGTTCTACTTATCTTTTTAAAGTGTTTGATGGCCAGGATTCGTCGCATTCGTTCAGAATGTTGGACTGAAAGCATTTGGTGTTTGAAACACGACAATGCACCCAGTCACACCTCCCTTGTTTTTCGTCAATTTTAGGCAAAAAATAATGTCTGTGTGTTGAACTATTCACCGTATTCACCTCATTTAGAACCATGTGACTACCCTTGTTCCAAAAAATTAAATTGAAATTAAAATGGTGTTATTTTGGTATATTTTGACCTTACAATAACTTCGACGTGTGCTTTACAGGCCATTCCACAAAGTGATTTCATCAGTGTTAATTCCAAAAATCCCATACAAGTGCATTGAAGCCGGAGGGTATTTTGATAAAAACAAAGCAGAAATTTAAATTTTGTTTTATTTCTTTTTACGGACACAGTCTTAAAACTTATTTGCCGCACTGTGTATATCCTTACTATCTTTACTGATATTTAATTATAAATATTTCGATTTATATATATTATTCACTTGAGTAAATTTCCAGAATCACTAATGAGATTTTGTTATTTTTAAACAAATGAATATAATTAAAACACATTTTATTGGGATAAATGTCCATTTAAATTTATTTCAATATTTAAAAATTATTTCCAAAAATGTGCTTTTTTTTAATGGCCGATGTAACATATAATTAAGTAATAATATTTATAATCAGAGGACCAACAAAAAAAAACAATTTTTTTTGTTAAAAATAAAGAAAAGGTTTAAGAATTGAAAATAAAGAATAATTTTGTTCTATAAATATTAAGAAGCCCAAGGTTTTTTAAAAAATTAGATTAATATATGCTAAAGATTTTTTACTGAAATACACTAGTTCATACTGACTGAAAATTACGACGACTAATAATGCATGTACTGTTTTACCTTTAATGGAATGTATTAAATCACAGGATTCAAGGCTTTCTTTGGTTGAAGTCAACTCCGGTACTTAAAGAAAGGCTTCCATGTAATTTTTTCTCATCTCTTCTTTTTATTATTATTCTTTACTACTAAGTCAAATCTGTATTTCCTTTTTTTATATAACTAAATGAAAAAAAAGTTGATGCGAAATATCTGATTAAACCATTAAAATTACCCGTTGCATACCGATTAAAATAAAACTGTTTCCTTCTCATTAATGTTATTTTCAGCAACAGCTCTGTTAAATCTCTACGGTAAAGTGACGCTAGTTTCTCCTTACCTTCTAAACAGAATGTCGCCAATATGATTCAAAAATAGCTGAGTAAGAAATACGGTATGTTCTGAAAATTTATTCATCATTCTTTCCCAGAAACATTTCATTACGTTCTACGAAAATTATCTTTCAGTTTCAGAAGTAAGAATTATTGTTTTTTCGGTTGTCCAGAGAATACTTATTCCGATGTCAGTTTGTCGTACACGCTAAAACTAGTGGAACAAAATAATTTGCATTGAGAAAGTCACTGTTTTTGCTTTTCCTTTCGTTTCAAAACAATTATCGTTTCTTCATACCCAGATAGCACAAATGCCCATTAATTGTTCATAAAAAGGAAATTTAATTTTTGAAAAGGCATTTAAGTGTTTCCACATGTTTCTGTAGTATTTTTAACACTAGAACGTCCTGGATTTCGATTACCCTTAAACGTCCGCCTGTGTCGTTTCGACATCGTGATATATATAAAATGTATAAAATAATTGTAATAAGTAAATAATTGCTGGGGTATGTTCAATAGGATTTAGTTTTAAGAACTTTTAGTATATATCATGTAATTATCATATATCATAACCCTTTATACAATAAAAAACTTTGTGGCAAAACAAATCTTGTAAAATGAAATAAAACAATAATATTCATAAATATTAGTATAATAAGCAAAATCGTAATTTTTGTGAGAGTGCTAGTTTATTCATCATTATTTATTTTTTTCATGCATAGTTTCTTATAAATTTGCAATAAATACATTGATTTCAATTTTTTTTGTACATTTTCCGCACACCAAGAGATTCATTTTTTTTTTTATTGCATTTCTAGAACACTCTTTAATTTCGTGCTTTTTGCGTTTTGATGAATTTGTAATTCCTTTAAATTCGGTATTTACCTCCTTTTTCAAATTTCTTGCACTTGCGTAATTTGAACGTAATAGCAGATTAACAAATGTCATAGAACAAAACACCTGGACACAACGATTTTAGTATAAGTGAAACAAAAAACTGTTTACTGATAAAAATAGTTTTAATTTTCGAATTTAGGATTGAACAGTTATTAATTTTCAGCTGTAATAAATGTTTTTTTTTTTTTTTTTGAAAAAAAAATTGAGAAAAAAATTCGGATTAAGAAGGGTTTAAATGGTGCAGAAAACATTCCAGTAATGTCACCCAAGACCTCTATTGCATAACGCGTTTACAAAGCATTTCTTCCTCTATATTCAAAACTAACGGGAAAATTAACTACTCTTACGTACCCATACTGAAAACTTTCATCTTTGTTGGATGGTCAAGGAAACGGACTCGTGGAAGGGAGTCATTCTTTTGAATAGTGCCTCGGAAAACCCACCTTAGGACACTAAGAAATAAACTTTCCCCTCTTGGGGTGGTATTGGGAGGAGGTCCGCTCGTTGTTCCCCCCTTGCCTGCTCAAAAAATTTAGATCCTCCGGCCCCGTGTAGCTGAACAGTGCGACGTTAATATTCATTCACTCACTCATTCATCTTTGTTGGAAACAAATTATTATTATTCTTATTCAGAATTTTTCAAGAAAGACCAAATACACACACATTCTCCTAATTTTAAACTCCACAGTGTATGTTAACCTTAAAATTTTCATTCCAAGCATATACTTTGAAGACAAAAATGCTTTTTGCTTTATATTCCCATTAACTCCCCCATAAACAGCTTTTTTTCCTCCTTTTAATACATTGATCGGAAGAAAAGTGTTTTTTTTCTAGAAAGGGCCATTGGGGGAAAAGATTTCTCTTTTCCCCCCCCTCCAAACTAGGGGCGGGAAAATAAAGTAATTCATGATCTTCATTCACACTCCCTAATCGAATTACCAGTGGATCGGAAACATAACATTAATAAGTGTATGCATACAGAGTTATTATATTCGTAATAGTTATTTTCGAGCTTGAAGATAAGTTCATAAACCAGGGCGATAATAGCTCTTAACTTCATATTTCCGCAGGAATAAAAATGATGAAGTTTGAAAATGATACAATGTTTAAGGAGGTATTAAATTTCATGATGATTTTTTGGGTAGTTTGTAGCAAATCATAATTTTAAAATGTAGTATGATTAATCATTAAAACCAATTTCAGAATAAAATCGGGGAATATATCAAACGACAATACTATTTAAATACATGTTATTTAATTCTATGAAATGCATGGACTGATTGTTTGTAATTTGAAGAATGTATAAAAAAGCATAAGAAATTTTGAAATTCTACCTTGTATTTCATTCAACGGAAATCGAAATGAGCTTTATAATATGGAGGGTTCTAATGAAAGCGTATTATGCTTCATTTTCCAGAATTTGAAAGGGTGTAATTCATATCGCGTCTGACTGACCACCAGATCGGAACATCTCCCCGCATAGGCCCAAGGTCGCTTTTTTCAGAGTCAGACAGTGGCCGTCCCCTGGAATGTGGGCCACTGAGTTAAGTAATCCATATATGTGATATTAGGTTGGTTCGTTAGCTGGTAAAGACCAAGAACTAACAACAAAAGTATTTCTTCCAACAATAACAAAAAAAAGGAACTACTCAATTATGCAAATAGTATACTAAGTTAATCAATTAAACGTGCATCGTTTCAATTTGGTTCAAGTTAGTCCATTTAGAAACTTATCCGTTCTATTTGCGTAACTGACTTTGATCTCTCTCTCTCTGAGGATCACTTCTCAAATCCCTCACTCAAGCGCAATTAGTCACGTGTCATGGCGCAGGTGGGTGCTACAATCCCCACACACACACACACATAAATATATATATAATATATACGATAAATCTAGTTAAAAATAATGTTTCTGTATATAGAGATTGATAAATTCGAATTCCAGTATGGCACTTTAAGATTGATAAAATTAAATGCATCTCTTTTATCATAAATATTACTTTGCAATTTATAATCCTTAATATACAAAGAACATCCAAGTAATTAGTATTAACTAGTTTATTATGAATTTTAACGATGTTTAGTAATCAGGATAAAAGTTAATATTGGTGTTAAAATTATTATTTTTTACCAAAAACAATTAGACCATCTATATATCTAAAAAAACATTATTAATAATATATTTATATTCAAAAAAATGTAAAAAAATTTTGCCAAACTATTGCTAAGGGGAATCGACGCAAACCTTCAGTTTGCTTATATAATGAACCATTAAAAATTAAAAATAATTTTCCGAATATAATTGCCGCGATATCTTCGAAATTAAGCCTTTAATAGCGTTTTGGGCCACAGGCCGCGTGATGTGTTTTTGCGCTGAAAAACCTTTTGATATCCCACTTCCCCAATGCATTTGTAAATTTTTTGTTTTTATGCTTCCCAGGGTGTTGCATTTACGGGCCCCGCTTGGATATGACGCAACCCAATTGTTGCTTATGTTCGCCAAGGGGCATAAATTACAAATTGGTTTTTGATATTTTCCAATTTTTTTTGGAATTTTGCAAGTTTCAGTCTTTTAATTTAATTCATTATAAAATTTTAAAAGATATTATTAATTTTTTTATTAATAATATAATATAAAAATACAATTATTATTATATGTAATCATAATATTTGTTATTTATAATTGCTTTTTTGTTATATTTATTTATAAATATTAGTACTGGTTATTTATTTATAATTAAAATATGTTCTTTATTTTTAATTATTATGTTCTTTATTTATGGTTATTATTTGTTATTCCTTTATAATTATTGTTTTATTCATTTATAATTATTAATACGTTATTTATTTATAATTTTAAATTATATGACTATTTTTATGTATAATTTTTATAATACTACAATACGATGATTATTATTTTTTATAATTACCATTAAACTATATTATATGATTATTATTATACATAATAATTATTATTAAATTATACTATATGTATATTTTATATAATTACTATTAAATTATAAGATTATTATGTAATGCATAATATTATTAGTACATATCACTTTTCATTATGCTATATTGTTATTCATTATTTATTGGTTTTTCTCAATCTTTTTCTATATTCTTCTTTTGAAATAAATTTCATTGTATTTCTAAACAATTCTTTAAAATTATCTTCCTGACAATTTGATACCGCTAGGCCGCCATCTTGGATTCCATTCCAGCGACAACAAGCGCTGTTTGGCGTGATTCCGTTTTCGCGCCAAGCGTCACTTGGCGCCTTGCCCCGTCATATCAAACTAGCACCCGATATATCAATGATGTGTGCAACGGCCGGTGATAATCCTTTTTCTTCGATGGGTCTTTATAGCAGGAAACCCTTTGACAGCAACACATGCCTAGCCACTTCTGTGTTAAGTAGTTGGGGGGAATCTAATCTCCGATCAGTGAGGTTGAAACGACTTAAGGTATTAACTACGTTCGGAACTGAGATTTTGCAAAAGCGTATATGAATGGATAATATTATTGATATTTAGTGTCACTTAGATTAGAAAATGTATAGAAAATTGTTTTAAGAATAGCATTACAATAAAAATTATTTAAGTACAATATTTTGACAAGAAATGAACACAGAATGACCAATTTTCAAACTATTTTCCTTTGAAGTATTCCTCCTTATTCCTTTATATTGTGAAAAATGCTTTTATTATAATATTTTGCCTGTATATAGCTCAGACCTCTGTACAGAGGCTCAACTAGAATTTTTGAAACATTTAACTTAGAAGTGGGTTTATCCATGTTTTACGACAACAGAGGGAAGCAATTTTTAGAAAAAAAAAACGCCGATTATTATTTCAATAGGTGGTAACTCTGAAAATAATGTGAATTTTTCAAAAAAATCCTAGATCAGACTCTCTAGAGAAGTCCTTAGTTTACATAAGCGCGCGCGCGAAATATTATTTTTTTACAAGCATTTTTTATATAAGGAGAACATTTTGAAAAAGATTATTCTAAGTTAATTTTTTGCCGAAATATTGTATTTAAATAATTTTTGTCAAAAATGTCCTTAAAAAAATTTTTATGGGTATTCTAATCTAAGTGGCACTAAATATCATGAAAATTATCTATTTATGCGCTTTTTAAAATCCCTGGTTCCGAACGTAGTCGGATACTTTAAGAAAATTCTACCATTGCCCAGAATATCAGTAAATTTGTTATTGTGAAAGATAAATTTTTGCTCCATGAGAAAATTATACTTTTATGAGGCAAGTATTAAAAATTAACATTGAAAAAAAAATTTTTTTTCTAAAGGATATCAAAGTCAGCAGTTTAGAGATCAGTGGTGCAGGAGGGCCGTGACTAATCCAATCCGGTAGCAACAAAGAAATACACAGTTCCGAACGAGAAAAGTTTTCGAGAGAAGCTGAGTAAGTTCAGAGGGCGAGAGAGTGAAATTTGATTGGTAGACAAAATAGTTCGGTTATCTGAGTCGTGCTCAGAAAACAAACTTAAGCAATGGTTGAAAGGGAGTTTAACGCAGCCATCAGTAATCTCATTGACTCTATACCTAGACATGTTGCTTCGGCAGATGCTATTCTATTCCTAACGGAATGGTAAATATACTCAATTTGTAATACGAGCATCATTTAAAAATGAACGTTAGTCAATGTGTTTGTTTCTGTCTCTTTCTGTTCTCCTAGTTTCTCAGTATCTCTACTTTCAGCCAACTCCTTGATGTTGCATTTTTAATATCGTGTAATGCAGCATTTCTCAAACTGTGGGGCGCGCCCCTAGGGTGCGAGCATATTGAAAAGTCGAAAACAAAAGATTATTTAAAAAAAAATATTAACTTACTAAAAGCAAACAAACAAAAAATAAAATACATATTTACACTGATAAAATATACTTATAAATATATCAGTACTGCATAATGTATTTTATAATTAGTTTACAAAACTATAAGTTAGGACAATTTTAATAAGAGTCAGTGACACTATGGGGGTTTTCATGTATAAGATTATACACAAAAATTAACACATTTCTTAATAATTTGTACTGTTTATTATTAATCCCTTAACTGTGCTGATTAAAAGTTACTCAATTTGCTCCCCAACGGGGAGGGGGAGGAGAAAAGGAATAAATATGCAAATCCTCTGAAATAAACTAAATCCTTCGCAAACAATGTCAAGGTCTTTTATTGCATTCCAAATCCTTCGGAATAATTTTATGAACAGCAGTGCACAGAAAATATCGTACTTCGAAAGGACGTATATATACGTTCAGGGCAATTAATGCTTCGGCTGAATGAGACGTTTATATACGCCGGGAGCACTTAAGAGGTTAAAGTCGTGTTGTAGCTTTATATATAGTATTACTGAATTCAATATATTGTTATTGTATGGAGGGGGACTTGATGAAAATTTTTGATTGAATTTTGGGGGTCGAAAGTTTTGGGAAAGGGAAGCACCGTAATGAATTAATTGGGAAAAATTTTTTTGAACATTTACACATTCTCCCCCCAAAGAAAAAAAAGGGATGTTTTTTGCTTTCCTTCTTTAAAAATTAATTTAGGATCAATTGGATTTTGAAAATTTTTTCTCTTTTTTCAAAATAAACAATGCAAAGTGAGATACCAAAATAGAAATACATTCTTTAGCACTGGTTTGGGTTATTTTTTAACCGCTTCCCCTTTATAGCATGACCACTTTGGCTGTGGGGAAATCAACCCCTTACATATTTTTCCCCGGTTGTGTATGCTGTAGAACCAATTCATTGATGGCTTGAGTGTTGAATGATTCAAGTAATTTGACCACAGTATCAGAGTGACAATGTTTCAAATTGGAATTCTGATTCCTCCTTCACAAATCCGCATTAGGTTATAATGGGACAAACCTATGTTAAGCCAAACTGAACTACGAGACCCTTCTTCTAGCAATGTATAATTAAAAGCTCGAGGCACCAGTTTAGACATCGTTTTCCTGATTTGGGCATATTTAAAAATGTTGGTGACTGATGGAGATTTAATTCAAAAACAAATTTACGAGCTACTTAATTTTAAATATTCGTAATTTAACAATCTCTTAAGCACTGCCTGACTACGCTCAGAACTGTGATTTTGAAGAAACATATAAAAGGACTTTTTCTTGTATTTATTGTTTGTTGAATTAGAACATATACAGAAAAATTGTTTAAGAATATTATTTTAAGAAAAACAATTTTAAATGAAATTTTTTGGCTAAAATTGAAGAAAGAATCACATATTTTTAAAACATTCTATTTGAATGAAAAATGTTTGAATAATAATAGAATGTGGTTTATATAAAGCTAAAACACACAACTGTACAGAGGCGAAAGTAGGATTTTTAAAATCTCTTAGAAGTAGATTTATTCCTATTTTAATGCATCAGAGTAGAAAATTGTTAAGAAAAACACCTCTATTATTTTTTTCAATGGATTGAAGATCTGAAAAGAAACTGAATTTTTCAAAAATTCATAGTTCAGGCTATGTACTTAAGTCCTTCAAGCAAAATATCATTATTATAATAACATTTTCTATGAAAGAAGAATATTTTGAAAATATTGTTTCTACATTTCTTGTGAAAAAATTGCATTTAAGGTATCCGAACACGATGAAGTGAAGAAAATCGGTCAAAACACTCTTTTATTTATTTATTTATTATTATTATTTTATTGAAGTACCTTTTGGCTTCACAAAAAATACTTGTTTTTGTTTCTTCACTACTTAGAGATCAAGTTACAATCAATTTTATAAAATTAGAGAACCAGGAGTGGGCCTTTAATCTACCAGAAGGGGGCATTTAAATTGTTTAAAATCTATCATAGCGAGTCTGATAATTCAAAACGTTATAAATGCATTTCTAAAACACTTTTTGAACCTGATGTTTATATCAGCGTTTCTCAAACTGTGGGGCTTTAAATCCCTTTGTGGGTGGCGTGAGCATATTGAAAAGTCGAAAATGAAAGATTTAAAATAAGTATTAATTCGCCGAAAGAAAGCAAAACACAATTCATTCTAAAATAATGAGAATTAAATACACATTTAAACTGATATAATATACTTATAAATGCATCAATACTGCTCAATATTTTTGATAATTAATTTAGCAATACTAAGTTAGGTGCCAGGTTAGTAATTACTCCATGGATTTCTCATATAAAAAAATTTAAAACTTGTCTTGTTAACTTGTATGGTTTATAATTATAGTCTTGTAGTTCTGGTATCAAATTATATTTTTATAGAATGCAATACATTGTTATTATATGGGGGGGGATGAAAATTATGATTGACAACTGGGTTGTGTGACGTCTTCGATTGATGTGAACCCTACCATGTCAATTCATCTGAAGTCACCCTATCCATTCATCCCCAAACAGATGTTGGATGACAAGTGCAGGTGGCCATGGGGTCATTGTTTGTTGTCTGGCCTCGGACAAGCGCAGACATCTGGTCTGGGAAATTTTCAATGGCTAAAGAATACCGGTGTCAATAGGCATTCCTTATGAAAGTTTTTAATAGGCGAGCCTGTATGCAAGTCGATGATTGAGAGTGGGGGGTGTGAGGCCCAGGTGTAGATGAATGGATGAGAGTTATGGCGCCCTTGATTCCAGACGGACGAGGAATGTGTTTGTGTGGCCGCGCAAATGTGAGACGAAACTGGCCTGGGACGAGGGCAGACCTTTTTTTTTGACCTGCCAATGAGGGAAGACGAGGGCAGACCTTTTTTTTGACCTGCCAATGAGGAAAACGAGGGGCGTGTGGTGGACCCGTCCCTGGTGTTTAAAAAGGGTGAATTTGGAAAAAGAAGAGGAAACGGACGAGAAGGAAAACTTGAAAGGGACTTGAAACGAACGGAGAGAGAAGAAACTTGGAGAGATAGAGCCATGGAGTAAACAGGACCCCGGGAAAAAGCGGGATTGTCGAGTGCCTTGGGGAAAAAAGGATTGACCTCGAGTGATAAAGACTGTCCGCCCGGCTTTGGCCTATTTAATGAATATTTTTGAATCTATTAAATACTATTTAAATTTTTTAAATATGGCTGTGACAAATTTTCTTGTGTACGAATGACTGACGACGTTACAGTTGCAAATATTGAATGCTTGAGAAGCACTGATTTATGTTATTTTCCAGAGAATGTACTAAAAATATTTCTTATTTATAGTATGAATATTTTTTGAGTTATGGCGCTTGTTATTTAAATAATGGTTTCATAAATAATGTCTCCTTTCATATAACATTTAGTCGATTAGCTCTAAAATTTTAAAATTTTAATAAGACATTAAAGTTTTAACACATTTTCTAGATAAAGGCATCTAATTTGCTTGATAAAACTTAAACTGTTATATGTTTATTACTTTTTTCTCTGATTGCTTATAAGTTTTTTTTCAAAAATATTGCTAAAATTTCACTTACAGTTAACACTTTTGTAAAATTTAGATATATTTTTAAACAGTGTGTGTTAAATATTAATATTTATTGCTATTGATCCCGATAAAAGCATTTATAATGTTTTAGTATGCTATTTTTTTAAAAAGTACTCCAAATATATTTTCGGATACCTTAAATACATTTATTTTATAATAATAGTCTTAAAACAACTTTATATGTGTATTAAAATTCAATAAATACTAAATATTAAAAAACAAATACGCTCTCTTTCATGGTTTCGTACGTAGTCAGTCACATTAAAGACTGAGAAATGATTGCCATGTGATTAAAAATAATTTAAAAATTATAATTGTATTAGATTTTAAAGGAGGCCCGTTCATATCATGTGCGAACATTTCTAGAATTGTTACGCTTTCTTTTCATAGCTGCGATCCTATTGAAATAATGGAAGTCATACAAGGAAAGCATGAAGAGGAGGAAAAGATGAAACTGATAAAAGGTGAAATTGAGAAAGTGAGTTTATGAGTTTAAGAATAGAATAGCAGGAATATGTATTATTAAAAAAAGCGATCTCTGAGTGAGTTTCTTGTTGACTTTTCCAGAAAAGATCAAAAGGTAAAATTCCATAAGGACAATGAGACGTTTTTGCGGAAAATAATTTCAAAGGTTTCAAATCTATGAAAACAATAGATTTGAACATAGATTTCTGAAAGCAACAAAATTTTTCGCTTTGAATGAACTCTAAGGCTTTGGGTTTAATTGTAAATAAATAAGTGAATACTTTTAGGTTCAATGACTTGTGTAGAAAACACAAAATCTGAAGGCATTTTTAGAAAAACGCACTTTCCTGACTTACGCACATCACATAAGGCATCATGCCTTTAATACCTTCATGAATCAGTCCCTTTACAGGTGGTTTTTCAGTGCCACTTGAGCTCAAACTCCTGATAAGCCGGTCACGAGTTCACGACCATCAACCCATTTTGTTGCTTAGTGCTACATCTGCTACATGTCATTTTCCAGTGGAAATCGCGGATGCACAGTGAGAAGTGTAGAACTCTTCTGTGGCCCACTGTTGTTTTGATATAAGTAGAATTATGTGAAATTTTAATCTAAAAAAATTTGTCTCACTTTTACATAATATTCTATTACCACAGTTCTTTTTTTAAGGTATCCGACTACGTTCGGAATCGTGATTTTAAAAAAGCGCATAAATGGATAGTTTTCATGATATTTAGTGTTACTTAGATTAGAATACATGTATAAAATCATTTTAAGGGCATTTTGACAAAAAAAAGTATTGTTTAAATACATTATTTTGGCAAAAGATTAACTTAGTATAACCCTTTTTCAAAATGTTCTCCTTTTGTGAAATAGGCTTCTATTATAATAATATTTTGCCTGTTTATAGCTCAGACCTCTTTACAGAGGCTCAACTGTGATTTTTGAAAAATTCTCATTTTTTTCAGAGTTACAACCCATTGAAATAATGATAGGAGTTTTTTTCTTAAAATTTCTCCTCTCTGTTGCCGTAAAACATGGATAAACCCCTTCTAAGGTATATATTTCAAAAATTCTAGTTGAGCCTCTGTAAAGGTCTAAGGTTATATACAGGCAAAATATTATTATAATAAAGCATTTTTCAAAAAGGGAAAGAACTTTAAATGGTATTCTATGTTCATTTTTTGTCAAAATATTGAACTTAAATAATTTTTTATTGTAATACTATTTTTAAAACAATTTTACATACAGTTTCTAATCTAGGTAGCACTAAATATCATAAGTATTATCCATTTATATGCTTTTGCAAAATCACGATTCCGCACGTAGTCGGATACCTTGAGGAATAAAATGTATAAGAAAAATTATAAATGGTCTTATGCCCGATTTTTTTTCTCATAAAAAATAGAATTAAACAAAATAATTTCTTGACATTTCAAAATCTACTTTTGAATGGTTTGTAAATAATCATAAATATATTATTCTATTGCAGTCAATGATGATTTAATTTAATTTATACAGAGCCACATAATACTGTTATGTTTACTAATTTATTGTAATATGAATATTTAGTAGAACTTCTAAAGCTGAACACATCTATACAACCTGACCTGTTTTCATGCATGTATTACGAGCATATACTGCAACACATTCAATGGCAATCCTATATATGTATGCCAAGTACCTATGTAAATTTATAATAGTTATTCTGAACTTCTGCTTCATTAACTCCGTTCAGCTGTGACGTGTACTTTATTAATTTACCAACATTTAACTCTGTAACTTAATCAGTGTAATTCATTCAATATTAAAATAGTACAAGATGGCTTGGTCTTTAATACTGGTTACTTTCCCGTAATTTGTGAATTAGTCTGTTACATATTATGTAATATTTATTCTGTTTACCAAATGTAGAGGAGTATTTCATCTCTTAAGACATTTGGAGTTGTAGGCATTTTCTATGTTTACTGAAAACATGAAACTGTTTGAAAGGCTTAAAATCATTCTAATTGATACTTAAATTTATTTTTAGCAGGTATACATGTAATAATGAAATTATTTTAAAAATCGGAAGAATTAAATTACAGTCATTTTCAGTGAGAAAATACCTTGTTATACGAAAGGTATTTCATAGTTTTTAATAGATTTTGTACACTTATATTGAAAAATAATAATAAAACAGAAGATCATTCACACTTTACGGAGACGATTTTGATAGTTAATTTTTATCAATAAATGTCGTATATTTTGTAGAAATTTGCTTCTATCTGATAGTTTTGATTCTTGATTCGAATTTTTCACGAAAGTAAACTTTTTCTTAGAATTGTCATGCGAATTTTGTTCCATTTCCTCTGGAAAGTTTTCCGAAGTTCGTTCAGTGTTCTTGGATGCCATATTCCTATGGCTCGTTTTAATAAACCGAAATCACAAAAGCTCAGGGTGATTTTACACGTATTTCATCGAATGGGATACACTTTATTCCCATGTTTCTGATTCCTTCTTTGCTAAATGAGCGCTAATTGACTAGGACGAATGACTAGAGGATTTGTCCATATGAAGCTCAACTTTTTCAATGTCCTTTCCACATAAAGGCAGAATTTTTTCTTCAAAAATTGGTTCTGAAATATTCTGCTGATAATAGAAAGTGAATAATTTTTGGCTTTACTTGAAACTTTTTTTTATTTTTAATTTGCCGTTGTTAGAAAATCTTGCAACTATCATGAATCCCTTTGGGAATTTTAATGTACACCGACGAATCAATTTCGTACAGTCATTTCCGCCAGTTGTGCAAGAAAAAATTGATCTTCTTTTACTACAGTCACTTAAATATACCCATCTCTCACCGAATGCCAGCACAAATTTTCATTTTTCAGTAGCTAGGTGTTTCTTACAAAGTTTTCAAAAATTCTCTTTTCTTTCAGCAATGTGTTTTAAAAAAAGTGACGAACATCTAATTTAACTTTAAATCAGCGTTTCTCAAACCATGGGGCACTCCCCCCTTGGGGGCCATGACAACTCTACGAGGGGGGCGGCAATTGAAAAGTCAAAAAAAATTTTTATTTAATTCAATTTGTTTGTTTACCTTCAGTAACACACATTCTGACATAATAAAAAATAAAATACACATTTACACTGATATATTACACTTATAAATGTATCAGTTCTACACAATGTACTTTATAATTAATTTAACACTACAAAGTTAGGATCAAGTTTAATAATTACCAGTGACTCCATGAACTTGCCATATATAAAATTATCACTTATCTTGATATATATATATATATATATATATATATATATATATATAAAATATATATTTTTTTACTGTTTTAATTCATTCCTTAATTTTGCCGTTTAAAAAGTTACCCCCGATTCGCTTCCCAATCCCAAACCTTTTCCCCAAAGAAAGGCGCGCGTTTGCATGAAGGGAAGAAGGGGGAAGGGGAAAAAAGGGAAGCAAATAATCGGGAAATAAGTAAACCCTTTCCCGCAAATACTTAATTTAAATTTTCATTTTTTCCCAAAAACCTTGGGAAATAATTTTATAAATGGCAGTGCACGAAAGATCGTATTTCGGAAAAAACGTTTATATACGTGGGGAAATGAACCCCTTTGGCTGAGCGAAAATTTTATATACGCCAGTGGAAATTAAAAAAGGTTAAAAATCGTATTGTAGCTTTAGCGTCGGGATAGTATTACTTAGTATAGTATGAGGGGTTGGGGAAAATGGGTGGGAAAAATTTGGGAAAATTTGAGAAGAACTGCTTTAAATCCTTTTGAATGATTTTTTTAAATTTCAGTTCGAAAAAACATCCCAGTTTTAAAACAATCCCAAACTTTGAGTCGGGGGTTTTCTTTTTGGGGGTCAGAACTTTGCTTTTTTTCATAGCTGCCTGCGTTTCAACAGGCTTAGGAGGAAGTTTCGTGATCATATTTCATTTTTACTTTCTGCTAGACGCTTTTTCCCTTCGAAAAATTTAATATATATTATAAATACCTTTGATTGAGATGCAATAAGCTAGATTTTTACACCGCTTTCTTTAAATTACTGGTACAAATATTTCTCCTTGGAAAGAGTAGTTATGTAACCTTAGAGCCATATATCATTTTAGGAGTCCTTTTAAAAAAAATTTTTTTTTGTACATTCCCAAACGGGAAAAACTTAGCAAACGATTATTCCAAAAAATCAAAAATTTTTTCTCCAAAAAAACAAAAGAAAAATAAATTACAAAATAGTTTCCATTAAGTGTGAAAGAGAACCTTTTATATTTATATAGAGATTTTTGGTTTTCCTTAAGAGAAAAGTTTAAGCCCAAAAGAAATAACAAATATTTTGATTTTAAGGTATCTGACTACGTCCAGAACGTGATTTTGATAATGGTATATGCGAATAATTTTTTTTATATTAGTGTCATTTAAAATTTGGTTTTATCAATTATTTTTTAAAAAAATTATAAAAAAAAAAATGTTTTAAATGCAATTTTTGGCAAAAAAGGGTGGGAAAAAAGAGGAAACTCTTATTATTCCCAAAAAATTTCCCCTTTTTTAAAAGCCCATAAAAATAATATTTTTTTTTGGGTAGAAATTTTTGTACAAAACAAAATAAAAGTTTTGGAAAAAATACAATTTAAAAAAGGACTTATTCATTTTTTTAATTTTATCCCAAATAGATAAATTTTGGAAAAAACAAATGATTTTAATTTCAATTGATTACAAATATGAAAATAATGTGAATTTCCCCCCCAGGAATTACATTTATTTTCTTCAATTTATCCTTTATCCAAATCGGAAATCAAAATTTTCCCCATTCCCAAATTTGTAATGGTTGTCTCTACTCAACAAAACAAAATGCTCATTTTAAGTCTGTATGGGGCCCAGGTCAAAAAAAAGGGGTTTTTAAACCCATAACCCACCACTCTTCTCTTTAGAGTTGAGGGTTTTTAAAACGTGGTCCCAAACGTATCTGTACCCCAAAAAAGATCCTTTCTTGGTTTAAATTCTTTTAAAAAATTTTAAAAACGAAGAGCCCCTCATCCCCTTTCCCCCCCGGGATCTCTTCTCAACAAAATAAATAATCCTCATAATTTTCAAGTCTGTAATTGTAATAGTTCCCGAGATTTTGTGATGAGTGAGTCACTTTTCTTCTATATATAGATAAGCATGTTTTATATAAATCAAGTTATTTATAATCTTATAAAGTGGCTTAAATTCATTAAAAAAAACAAAATATTACTATGGGAAAATGATTATACCCATAACATGATATATACTATATTAAGAATAAAAGAATTGTGTAATGATACCGTAAACCACCACCACAAAGCAGAACGTCTTTCTCCCGTCTCAGTAATTTTCCGTGCAATGCACGTCAAGAACTTTTGCGGGCTGTTACGTCAGTGTGGATTGTTCCACTCGACATGAAAGAGAAAAAAAAAGGGGGGTATGCGACAATGCACATGAAACGGGTCTACCCGCGATTCTACTAATAAACCACTTGGTAAAATTAATCTTATTAACTGTGATTTCATTTGAAAAATTCTCTCTGTGAAGAAGACGGGATTTATGGAAATTAGAACTTCTATTTAAGTGCTTGAAGTAGAGTAGGCGAGAATGTGGTAGAAAGTGGATATTAAAACGTGAATAAGATAACGACTGGAGGTCGTAAAGTTAGTCAAGTTATCTAAAGATAATCCAAATAGTCGAGTCAAAAGTACTCCAATAATAAGATAAGTGCGTTTATTTCTATGATAATTAAATTAATCCAAAATGATTGGTCATCGGGTTTAATGTTTTAATGCATTCCCCCTTTAAGTTATCTACTGTGATTAAGTGAAAGATAATAGAATTGTGTTTGACTTACTATGGTTGATCCTTACTCGAATCCCGCACCCTAAACACCAGTGCCACCAGGACGTTACACATATCCAACCCTAACTTAACTGTGTGCAAAGAAGAAGTGCAAATTTTTCAAATAGTAAAAGGAACATCGATTATATGTTAGAAGTTATTTTTTTTTAAAAAAACTATTACTTGAAAAAATAAAGGACTATAAGTAATACATTCAAAACAAAATGTATGTGAAATTCTAATTCAACACAAACTGTTCTACTTAAGCTATCTCGAAGTCTTCCTTTTGAAAATAAATAGGAATAAACTATTTGCTTACAAGAGGAAAAAATCCGTAGAACTAGTTCTATTCAACACATACTATTGAATTTCACTCTGTTTAAATTCTTGGGCGACATTCTTAAAAATACAGGGAATTCAAGGTATTTTTAATAAATACGTTCGACTTGCTAGTCGACAAAGAAAACTTTTCAAAAACATTAGCTTATTTTTTCAAAAATACACTGTATTTGGGAAGGTAGCGGTATGTGAAAGTTTCTTGGATTCTTTAGCCCAATGATAACCATAAAATCGAAAATAAATACCGTAAAATCCAGTGTGTAATGCGCACCTATACTTTCACGCTGCATTTTAACAATGCTTAAAAATACATAAGTAATCATTAAACCATTTAAAAATACATAACTTTTGTACATAAATTTTTATTATTTTTTTTTTTAATTTCCTGAAGAAATAGTTGTATTTTATGCTGTTTAATTTTATATTAACAAATATTTTTCAATGATGCAAAATTATTATATAACAAAACTGCAAATCTATATTATTGACCTCTATTCTCTAACTCTGCATCCATTATTGCGGAAATCGAATTGTTTCAAAAATGTTCAGTGGAACACGCTGAATCCTATTGGTAGATTGGTTTGGCACGCCACAGATAAAAGGTTGCTGACCCCTGTATTACACCATAGTTATGGAATTCAATATTAAGAGTTTTTTTTTTTTAATATTATAAAAAGGCGTGGGGTGCTTTATACTACATTTTTAGACTAACTCAGCACTTGGGAATAGAACTAGTAAGAAATTATATCAGAGAGTTAACATAGAGCACCCCACGCTGTTATCCCAATGAGATTAATTTTCTCGTTAATCATTTTATTTTTATATCACGATTTATTTATTTTACTTTTTAGTTCGATTCACTATAAAAGCGTGTTTTTTAGGTGTTTTAAGCTAAAATTTTTTATCATACAATCTTTTATTATTTTTAAATAGCGATAAGAGAAAATTATTCTTATACTCGCTATGCTGGAGAAGAAATTCATCAATATTGTTTTGCTTCATGTATAACTTTAATAAAATAATTTTTTTTTTAGAATTTATATTCTTTTTTTTAATACTTAAAAAGTACTTAAGGATATACTCATTGGTATTTTTTGTATGCTTTAAATTTGTATTTTTGTAAAAAAAATAAATAATTAAATAAATAAAGATGTTTAAGGAAAGAAAATATATATATTTCTCGTGTAAGGTGCAAAATATAAATCGATTCACCTTCTGTAAGAAACAGACGATTAAATTTAATCATAATCGATAAATCAAAATAATGCTTTCAGTGACTCTTTATTGGAATATTCTTTTATTAAAAATTACGTATGTTCTAAGAAAAAGAAGGCGAAGGTTAACATTTCCTATGTTTAATTGAAGGAGGAAAAAATATGCAAATAGCTCGTGTAATAAAGACTTCTATTGTGTCAAGATTTATTCGTGATGCTAAGATACTCAATTGCAGCATTGCGACTTTTTTTAGATTTTAATCTATCTTGAAAGTGTGATGGTGAGCTGGAGGGGTGGATGAGATCCTCCACAACACACGCCTGTGTTGTCGATTAGTTAATTTATATTTAATGAATAGTTAATTGGAATATAATGAAGTTCCAGGAAACTTTTATGGAGCTTCGAAAGTAATTAGTATTAGATACATAAAGGGAAGATAGATTTTTAACAAAGGGTTCTATTTTCTTATCTGATTTAATGCAATAAAAATTCATTTCGTTGTACAGAAAAATCTGAGATTATTTTTTTTTTGTTTGTTTGCTCTGCCAATCTGAATTATGTCCATTTTAAATTTTAAAATTATCATCAAGATTTGTTTTGTTATGAACTGAACTTACAATGAAAATTTCCATAATTTGCTCAATGAACTTCATTTTATAAGGTGCTTTACTAGAATTATTATCATTAAAATTTTTCTAAGATATGTATAGGATATTTTTCAATACCACCACGAGGAACCAGAAATACAGTCGCTGAAAAATTTAATACTTCAAAATAAAAATAAAAGCAATTTTCATCTATAATTTAAGACAGTAGTTCTTAAACTTTCGATCCTCTCCCCTCCCCCACCTTTATATATCATGGTGATATCATGGGCCCCTACGATTTCGAACATTCCCCAGACTTAATATTCTTCATGGAAATATAAGTTTTATAGTAGAGTTTCTTCATTGGGGACTATTTATTAATCAAAGGGTCCCCTAATTGTAATAGGGAATCTCAATTACATAGCGACCTGCGGACCCTTTAAGAGAGGGGAATCCAAGTAATAAGAGATCCACGGACCCTAAAGATAAAATTTCTCTATAACCAGGTTCGGAAACCCAAGTTTAAGAAAATTTTTTAAAAATTTAAGGGAAATATGTGGGGGAAATTGGGGAAAATGATGAAATTTGCTCTATTTTTAAAAACAAATTTTTCATTTTAGAAAAAAGAATACATTCGAACACATATTACGACTATGCTTAATATGTTTAACCCGTAATATTATGGCCATGATAAAAAATAAAAAATAAAGAATGATCCAGTTAGCGTCATTTTCCAGAACTGTAACTCAAATCTTCATTCATATTTAGTAATATAACACTGGAAAAGGATGTCGTTACTCAATGATTTTTTTATTAATTAATGCTCAATTTAATATAAAGTTTTTCACTGTGTTTTTTCCTAAAATTACAAAATCAAAAAAATGACGATTTTTAAAAATGATTACATATGAACTTATTAGACTCAATGTCAAATTCAATATTTAGTATAATATATTGAGTGTTTATGATACATGCGTAAACGTTTTATTGCTCAAGTTATTTTTAAAACTTTATCGATGAATATTTTAAAAATAAAAAATTATAAAAACCAAAAATAGTTATAAGAAAAGCAAAAGATTTAGGAAATGCAGTTTAATGTAACTTTTTAGAAGATATTTGACATTTTTCACAAAGCTAGCCATAAAAATTTTGTTGAGGTCACTGAGCTAATACAATTTTTAAAATTGATAGTAAATGTTGATCAGTTAATCTTAACCTTTCTAAAATTTTTTTTTTTCATTAAAAAAAATTGTTGCTTGCATAAATAAGTGCTTCCGAACATAGCAACAAACGATAACATTTTAGGAAACCGATGCACAGATAAATATGTATAAAATTCTAGAGTTCCAACTTCAATACAATTTTGGTTTAGCAAAGATTCCCATTTGATTTCAATTAATTCCATTTGTAAATTTTCAATATCGATAGATAAAGCTGAACTGAAAAGACGAAACCGAAATTCACAGCTGTTAAAAATAGAACATCTTCAATCAAATTCCATTTCTAACCATTTTTTTGTGAGCATATTTTTTTAATAGTGGTTAAACCGAAATTGGGTATAGATATGTTCGTGGGTTTTTCCAAAAATAGTTTCGAAAATTATCAATTGTAACAAGATATTTTCCAAAAACCCTCTTAGCGCACACATGCAAGTTAGGACTTAGAGAGACAGTTAACGTACATCCACTTTGTGGTATGGTCTTTGGAGAGGTCCAACTCGGGGCACGCCAGCCACACGTTCGTAACCGGTGCAAAATTACGGTCCGTAAAAGTCCTGTAGCCTAAACAGAACGACCTTAATATTCAACAATTTATGAGCATATTTTGTTAAATTCTAATTTGTAGGGTTTAAAAAGATGTTAACAGTTTCTAAAGTGAGACTAGTTTTCTTGTCCCAGTTCTTTTACCAAAGAGATGATTTTTGTTTAAAAGCGTTAAAATTATCAAAAAAATGTTGTAACAAGATATTTTTTCAACAACATCTTTAAACTACTGCACTACGCCAACGGGAGGACCTAGGTTTAATGTACAGCAGACCCTTTGTACTATGGATCTACAACGGCAAGAGGGGTCGAACTCATGACAGGACAGCCACACGTTCGTAACCGATGCAGGAACAAACCAGTCCGTAACATACTCCGACCCACAAAAAAACGAAAAAGGTATCTTTGAAAGATTTTCTGAGCTATATATATTTGTTAAAAATTCAGCGTCTGCTATGTACAAATACCTTTATAGTTCTGTGTATACACGCATTAATTTACTTTTCAATCTCTTCAAAATTCTCAGAAACTTTTAATTATTATATTTTCAAAGAAAAACAGTGTTTATTATAAATACAGGGTGTCTGGGCTTAAAATATAAAAAAACAACATCAAAAAGTAATGACATTATTACAGAACTACCCATCAGAGTATAACAAATGGTTCCTCCATGGATTGGAAACCCTCCGAGATTTTTTGGGTCTAGTCCAATCGGCCGCAGGTACACGCATTATTCGGCAATCTCAGACAATAAACATTTTACACTCTTCATTAGTAAAAACGTAAACGTCACAGTAAAAGGTGCAGTGCGTAATTTGGTTAGGGGTAGTTTAAATCAGTCACGCGTGTAAAGCGACGTATTCGAACAGAATGGAATGTTGACTCTCCGACATCAAAATCTATTCACCAATGAAAAAGAACTTTAAAGGAACGCGAGTATCTCAAACTGGCAAGTATTTTTAAGTTTTCGTGATAGAAGACACTGTAAATTGTGTGCTTGATTCATTTTGTAGGAGTTCTAGTCTGTTAGGTAAGCCACAGTAACAACGTTCCATTCTGTTCGAACCCGTCACTGTACACGCGTGACTGATTTAAATTCTGTTAACCAAAGTACGCACTGAAGCTTTTGCTGTGGCGACCACATCTTTACTAATGAAGTCGGTGTAAAAAGTTTATCGTCTGCGATTGCTGAATAATGCGCGCACGTGCGGTCACCGGTTCAAACCTGAAAATTCTCGGAGAGTTTTCCAATAAATGGATGAACAGTTTGTTGCATTCTGTTGGGTAATTCCGTAATAATAAACCATTGCTTTCGGATACTTTAAGTAGGGACACACCTGTACTGAGGGAAAGCATATATAATATGTATTGATAAGAGTATATTATATGTACATTATTAAAAAGGTAGGTTTTAAAATTACAAATGAAATTTTCAAAATATATTTAATCTGCTGTGAACCTGCATAGAAAATGTATGTGAATTGAGACTTATTCTAAGCTGCTTTATAACAATATCATTTTTATTTTACAATGAAATTACATCTTACATTGTAGAAAAAGTATTATTTCATATTATTTAAAGATACACTGATTCAGAGAAGCTTAAGGTATCCGACTACGTTCGGAACCATGATTTTAAAAAGGTGCATAAATGTATACTTTTAATGTTATTTAGTGTCCTTAGATTAGAATACATGTATAAAATTGTTTTAAGGACATTTTGACAAAAAAAGTTATTTAATACAAAATTTCGACTAAAAATTAACTTAGAATAACCTTTTTTTCAAAATGTTCTCCTTTCGTGAAAAATGCTTCTATTATAATAATATTTTACCTGTAAATAGATAAGACCTCTGTACAGAGTCTCAACTATCATTTTTGAACAATTCACATTATTTTCAGAGTTACAAACATTTGAAATAATTATCGGCTTTTTTTTCCCACTTCTAAGTTATATATTTCAAACATTCTAGTTGAGCCTCTGTACAGAGATCTGAGCTATATACAGGCAAAATATTATTATAATAGAAGCATTTTTCACAAACGAGAACATTTTGAAAAAACATTATTCTAAGTTAATTTTTTGCCGAAATATTGTACTTGAGAACTTTTTATTGTAATACTATTTTTAAAACAGTTTTATATACATTTTTCTGATCTAAATGACACTAAATATCATAAATATTATCAATTCATACGCTTTTGCAAAATCACGGTTCCGAACGCAGTCGGATACCTTAATATATATAACTATGGGAATAGATATAAAGTACTCTTTAACCAATATATTCTTACTTATACCTATAATACTATCTGAAAATAGTTTTTATTATTTTTTGCGATTCACCAAAAATAGATCACAGACGGATGTTCATAAAAAAGATCATGGTTCAACCCTGAAGGACATTTCATGCATGATGGATGAACAGAGAACTACAATAAATGTTCTTTTTTTTTCTTTTACATTACAGGATACACGCGACTCATAAATTTTCATCCGGTGATTTTTTCTTTTAGATCTTATATCATGATACGGAAGGAAACTCTTATATGAAGAGTTTTCATTTAATTGATCAATATGTTTTTAAAGAAAATAGATTTTATCAAGTGCTATTGATAATTGAAAAATGAGAAATCATTAATGTAAAATATTCGAAATTTACAATTCAGTCATTTCATTTAGTTGTGTCTATCTTTTGCCCTTTAAATTTATTTGAAAATGAATTACATTTGGATAAAGGTTAGAGAGATATAAATTAGGCTAATTTTTTTTGGGAAATATTTGTTGGTATATTGTTTCGTAAAAGGTAAACGGAGACTATAGCAATCTCAATAAAAGATATTTAAAAAAACTTTAAATGGATATTATAGTGACAATATATATTATATATATATATATATATATAGAGAGAGAAGAGAGAGAGAGAGATAGATAGATAGATAGATAGAATAGATAGATAGATAGATAGATAATAGATAGATAGATAGATAGATAGATAGATAGATAGATAGATAGATAGATAGATAGATTAAATTAAAAAAAAATTATGCAAAACTAATGGCTTACTATTACGGAACTACCTATCAGAATGTAATAAACTGCTCTTCTATGGATTGGAAATCTCTCTGAGATTTTTTAGGTCTAGTCCGATTGGTCTTATTTTATTGATCTTACTCGGTAATCGCAGACGGTAAACTTTTTACACTGGCTTCATTAGTAAAGAAAGATGTGGATGCCACAGCTAAAAGTGCAGTTCGTACTTTGGTTAATGGAATATAAATCAGTCACGCGAATACAGTGACGTATTCGAACAGAATGGAACGTCGTTACTGGCTTGCCTAATAGACTTATTAGAACTGCTACAAAATAAATCATGCACATGATCAACAGTGTCTTCTATCACGCAAAACAAGGATTTTTGCCAGTTTGAGATACTAAAGTTCCCGTCTCCTTTAAAGTTATTTCCCATTGGGGGATAGATTTTGATGTCGGAGCGTCGACATTCCATTTTGTTCGAACACGTCGTTGTATACGGGTGACTGATTTAAATTCCATTTACGAAAGTACGCACTGCACCTTTTACTGTGGCGTTCATATCTTTACTGATGAAGTCAGTGTAAAAAGTTTATCGTCTGCGCTTTCCGAATAATGCGTGCACGTGCTGCTGATCTGACTAGACCCAAAAATCCTCGGAGGAGTTTTCCTATACCTGGATGAACAGTTTGTTACATTCTAACAAGTAGTTTCGTAATAATAAGCTTCATTGTAGCTTCATCCAGCTTCATTGTAGGCAACTAAATTTTTGTGAATGAATTCGATAATTTTTCTACACTTTGATTGGGTGAAATATAAATAGTAACCATTAGAATTATTTGTCCACTTTCTGCTCTACATTTCGCTGCACAAATTTCTCCGATACATGACTCATTAAACACAAATGATTCAGTAGCATTGTTACGAGTAATATTGTTACCGTTGTTACGAGCGTTACAAACCCGAGTGTAACAATGCTTGGCTTTTTTTTTTAAAACGCATCATTCAACTTCACTCTCCAGCTAAACGCGCCTAAAGAAATTATCACTTCAAATGCAAGACAACTGATTGCCAAATATGTTTTGTTGAGGTCACCAACATAGTAACCTCACATCGGAAATAAAATGGAGTTGCTATGCGTAATCAGAACAAAATAAATTTGATCTTTTGATGTATGAAAGATATTCTGTTACATTTTATTAAAATTTTAATACACTTTTAGCATGCATGGCACTTTGCAATATAAAATCCTTAACCCGGCATACTTTCCTTAACACGATGTAAAATAATATACTACAAAAAAACTTGATTTTTAATTATTAATATTTTTATTTTCACGTAATATGTAAGTTTAAAAAATAGTAAGGAATGTTTAATGAATTTTAGACTTAATGAAAATTCTGCAGAATGACAATTTAATATTCTTATCATAGCAGCCAAAGGCTATAGATAGTCACAAGTAATGTAAATTGCCTTGAAAGATTTTATCAAAGTAAATATGCTAAAATGCAATTTGCTTTGTTATGTCTCGTACACTTTTAGAATTTTATCTACGGGATGCGTTAAGATCCTTCAAATAAATATAGAAATCTCTTATTTGACGATAAAGGAAATGAAGTAAGCAGTTAGAATGTTATTCATAAAAGGGAGTGAAATAGTCCCTCTTAAGAAAATAATGGACAAGGAACAATTTATATCTAAGATAAAAATACATTTTATAGAGATTATTGTATACGTTATATCACTTGGCCCATTTGTACTAGACACATTTATAAGGGATAATTAGGAATAGTTAAGCTTTCTTTTTCAGCAACAATACCAGCATGAAATAAGTTCTTGAGCTGAATAAATAGTTAATTGAATTTTTCTGTACCTTTTCCATTTTCTGCTTTATATGATCTGTTATCAAGTACAATAAAAAAAGCGATTACGAAACATGCATTTTAAAAGAAATAAGAGAATATGATATTAGCTAAAATATAATTACAAAATAAAGAATCAAACCTTAGCTCTGTTTATATAATCTACTGCTAAACAATGAAGTAATTAAAAAAATCCTTAACCAAACTTGAATTACATTTCTTTCATAAAATAACAATAATTGAATTACTGGTAGCAGTAATTATTTTTCACTCAAGATCAAATTAATATACCGTACTAAGGTAACACATTATTTAAGAATTCCATTTCCAGTATTTTAATTATTTTACTGTACTGTTTATTTCTCAAACTCTGACTAAAAACAATAAAACAAGATAATTAAATTTTTAAAAACTATTGTGATTGTTTTGCGTGTTTGTGATTTATGCATTTTAGTTTTTGATATTATGTAGCTCGGATTTTATGTGCAGCATTTTGTTTAAAGGAAAACATGTATTTTTCCTGTGATATTGAACAGAGTTTCTAAAAAAGGTTTTGGAGTAGTTTAATTGCATTACGGTACAACTTTTCGTTTGACATAATCGTAAGCGAAAGGACAGAGGAAACATTTTCTAAAAATAATTCCTGTTTTTTCGAAAAGTTTCTCCTAAAGATCACGTAATTTAATTTCTACGAGTTATTTAAAGCTGGTAATTCAATGAATTTTCTAGATGTGATGATACAATTATACGATAGCTGATGAAATTAGCTGTTCTTAAATGTAATAATTAAATTAAAGTATCAGTTATTTATAAAAAGAGATACATGCCCCTACCCCTAATCATGAATTAGTTTTGCTATTAAATATGTGATCCATATAAATTTATTAGGGGGAAAGCTTGCGTACTCAAATTTTGTTTTACATATTATCCCGAAAAAGTTGTACGGATTATCTTTTTAAAAACTCTACGAGAGTCACCGCATTTCATCGAAACTTAAACGAGCTTTTGATGTTTATGTTTTATTCCAATTTTTAGTAATGCTATGCAGAATTAGAGTAAATTCAGAAAATTACTCTTAAGTATTTTATCAAAGTGAATATGTCGAAAATAATTTGAATTTTTTAAGTCGTACATTTTTAAGAGTATGGCTAAATAATGCTTTAACATCATTTTAATATGTGCAAACCGAAATGTTTTACTTGACTGTAAAGAAATTAATACTGTAGTGCAGTGTTTTTTAAACTGTGGAGTACGCCCTCTTAGGGAAGCACGAGCATAAATTAAAAAAAGTCGAGAATAAATTATTATTTTTAAAAATATATAAAAATTTACTTAAGGAAACAAAACAAAATACATTCTGACATAGTAAAAATACACGTTACACTGTTATTGTTATCTGTCCAATTTAAAAATTAGAAAAGAAAAAAAAGCAACATAATACTTTTATCATTACTTAAAATAATTTACTTAAAATATCTATTAATTGAAAGTAACATATCGCCGGCCTAGTTAACAGAATGCGTAACTCGTTCTGGAGTGTGAATATGATATTCGAGTGGTGCTAGGCGCCAAGTTGTTGTTTATGTTCGCCAAGATGGGCGATAACATTACAATATGGTTACCTTGATATTTTTATCGTGTGGTAATTTGGTTGCCATGGAGATAACGAAAATTAATTAATTTTTATTGCTTTTTTCTTCATTTTAAATATATCTCAAAGCAGTGTTTTACAATTATTTTTCCTTGGCACGATTCCTTGATCGCGCCAAACAGCGCTTAGCACTCCCATATCAAATTCAGTTTCTTTGTGGAGTTACGCATTCTGATAATTAGACCGATGATATGCAAGAGATTGAATACTTATCTTAACAATTTGAGTGGTTTTGCAATTAAGACGGTATTTTAGTTTTAGTGTTAAAGTACATTTTATTATTGCATTCAATGCATTGCTATTGTGGGGGGGGGAGGCGTGTGATGAAAATTATGATTGAAAATTGGATCTCAAGTACTGAAAGTTTGAGAAATACTGATGTAGTGGATTCTCAACACGTTTCCAACTAACCTCAAGGGAAATCTACACTAGAGTGCAAAATTTAAACAGTAAATGAATTTTCAACATTCAACCATGAAATTGTTGAATTGTTTTTCGACCTGTGCAGTGAAAATACAGCTCTGTTAAAAAGGGATGCAAATGCAAATATCAGTACTATGGTATTAGAGGTGCCCTCATGGCAAACAAACATGTGAGATACGTACGCTCTGTGCCAATGCAATTTAAAAGTGCGGAACATTTCCAGACATTCATGCAAGTGAAATTGAAATCACACGACCATTGCAGCTATAAGAAAGCACCAGGATGAATTTACATGTAGTAGAATAATTCACAAACTCGTAAAGAGGGACGAATTTTGACAAATGTCGTACAGGAGTTTGAAAAGCTTAAAAATCTACCAAATATGAAAGGTACAATTGTGAGAAAGCTAAGTGGTGGTCAGACGAGGAAAACTACAGCAAGTGGTGACATATAAATAATTTTTTAGGCGATAAGAGACCGGGTGAAGGAGTGAGGGATTGTGGGTATTAATGGCGCAAGAGCCAATTTGGGCTATGTTGCACCAAGCACTTGTTTAAGCTTTAAAAGTATAAAATCTCTAAGAAGTTTAATAAAAGGAATTTTACTGATAAAATGTAAAATCTCAAAATATGTATAAAAACCAGTTCTAAAAATAAAATTATGGTGGGAATTTCCCCCACCAAGTCGGATAAATATGATTGAAAAAGCCATTTCCGGTTTCTGGTAAGGATTAAAAAGAGGTATTTCACCACTTCTTGTTCAACGCCCTACACATGCATGTCCTCATCTGACGTATCCTGTGGAGGTGTAATTTTTCTGGATTTACGAGGTGTCATCTTTATTTCTATTTTTGGCTTAAGAGGTGGTAAAGCACAACGTCGTTAATAGTTCTGTTAGAACGCTTTTTCCTGTGAGTTTTTAAATTTTGTTTTGAATCTTGCGATGCAGAAGGTTGGTATTGGATGTAGGGGGGGTATTTTTCAAAAACGGGGAATTTGGTTTCAGCTTGTAAAACGGGCTTGATACTGAGGATGTAGAAAGTGATTTATTGGATGAAGATGAAGCAAAAGAGATACATAGATTTATATATTGTTACGAATTTTATGTAAATAGTGTATATAATTTGTTTTTTGGATGCTTAATGCTTTTTATTTTTTACTCTATGTTATATTTATTTCATTTTAAAGTTGTACCATTCACAAGTAATGGCCTACGTCATCTGGCGATTCAATAGAACTTCTTGAAATCTTGGTGGGGGTAAGACCCAAAAGTTGGCATCATTTTTGGCGACCATGTTGGCAGTTCGGAACCCTCTGGATTCTTCTTGAAAGTAGTGGACCTCCCATTAACGTCACGCTCTTTGACGCGAGCGGTTTATATTTCTGGAAGTTTCTGCCTCTCCTATAAATAGGGTGCCAGCCCCCAACCAGTCAGTCTTGATTTTAAAACCCGCGATTAGTAGGGAAAGTTTTTGACTGCTTGGTTGTTCGGCTGTGCTTGTGAAATAATCTTTTACTTACGTATATTTTTTTAAAAACTGATGATTGTGTTTGATTGCTGTTGAAGGTGTGAAGCCTTCGGAGATTTACTCTGTGAATATTGCTGCTGAATTCTGTATTGAAAAGGGTTGGATTTTTTTTAATAAATTCGCATCGCTCTTAAAAATTTTTTATTTTCTTTTTATTGTTTTGCATAAAATCCCCCGAATCGGATCTACGTAACCATATGTTTGTGCGGGAACAGTATCTATTAAAGGAATGAGATTCTGATGACGGAGAGAGAAAAGAGACCGAAACCAGACACAACGGAATATAGCTCTGCATCTGGGTATGGTAACTGGATGAGAGGTATCACGATTAATTGTGGCCAAATGTCTGCATAAAGTGTGGTCAATCCATTTATCATCTTGAACACTGCATGTCGGCATGCCGTTAACAGTTGTCCATACGGCGGAACCATTCATACTGATGTCAAGAGGACAAATACTTTGGACATTTCATAACTGGAATCTTTTCCCCTTACGGAAGAGTTGTTTTTAGTGTGAACTTTGGGTTTTCATCATGGTTAATATGGGGCAAAAAAAAGGTTACTGCCCCTCCCCCTTTATATCAATTAAACAGAACTTTAGAGTGATTTTTAAATGTTTCTTTGGGAAAGCAGTATGTTGAACGGAGCTCCCTATTTTCAACAATGGCTCACTAACCGGAGGTCGTTACGAATGAAATTATCCTTCCACACAGGAACTCTGTTGTTGAGGAGCACCTAGAAAGTAAGGATATTTTCAGAATTATCTGATTCTGTTTTGAATCCCACAGAACATGTGCGTGGGATGACTTCGAGAAACTCTTGGAGGGTAGATCGTATTTTCCAGTGAAAACCTGACGGATGAAGGAAATTTTCCCTGCAGAAGTGGCGTCTCTTACCTCAAAATCTGCTTGATAATTGTGTATTACATACTAACAGATGGTATTTTGGAAACCATTAGAGTTAGGAGAGGTTATACTCCATACTGAGGGACTGATTTGCTGTTCTTTATGTTTATACAGTGCTTTTTACTACGGTCACTCTGCCAATATAGCCTTTTTCCACTTTGTTTCTCAAGTGTATGCGTAAATTTCACATTTTGGCTGCTATGCTTTCGTCAAGATTTAATGACAAATTGGGTCTCCGTAGTGAGAAGTTCTTGTCCCGAGTTCATTTTTTCGTAACTATGGCACTATCTGAAAAGTCATTCATATTTTGAACACCAATGCATTTTGCGGATTGTTTGATTGCTTTTAGAACTTCACCTTGTGGAGAGCTCAAGATATATGGAGATTACATTTGTTATTTAGTGATATCTTAAGGGTTCCAGGACATGCTCAAAAGAGCAAAATGCCAAAATTTAGACTCTTGGTAATGGGACATATATCTTTAAAATTTCCAATAGATCTTAGATTTTTTGTGTGTTCGTAGTAAAAATATTTTAATTTGTAGAAATGCAAAAAGTTCTGTAGAAATACAATAATTCTGTAGAAATACAAAAGTAAGTTTTTGGTTTATTTATTTGATTTATTTAAGTTGGACAATTTTTCAGATCTCATAATACATAATTATGCTTAGGTGCCATTTTCTAAAAGAATATATTTTAAATATGTAAAATAATTTTTGCACATACATAAAACAATACACTAAATACAATAAACTGATTTTTTTTAAAGTAAAATATTAGTACAGTTTCTATAAAAAAATTGTAAAACATTGTAAATTTGAAAATTTTTATTGCCCCCCTTTTTATACATAAAGCAATTTTTTTTTAATTATGCTCTACTTAGTGTCTGTAGTAAAGAAATATAATCTTCCTCTGTACAGAAATATAAAAAATTTGGAACCATACAGTGCAAAAGTTTTCTTAAAAAGTGTACCTAAGGGCAAAAAATTATGCTTTGGAGAAAAAGTGAAAAAACTATGTTTTCACATATTATGCAATTGATTAATAATTTTCCTGCCTTTAATTATATACGTCATAATGATATTTTAAGCCTGCTCTAGAGTTACAAAACTGATTTTAAATTTAAAACCTTTTTCCCTTTGTTGTAGCTGAAAAATGTGTGAATATAATTTTGTCAAACATATTTTCTTTAGGTACCATTTTTAATAAAACTATTTCTTGAATATACAAAATATCTTACATACATATATAAAACAATGAACAAAATATAGTCAATAGTTTTTTGATAAAATAAATGTACGATTTTTCTGAGAAAAAAAACATAAAAATTTAAAATTTCGAAAAAAATCTGTTTTACTTTTCTTCTCATTTAAAACTACTTTTCAAAATAATAATAAGAAGAAGACATTAAAAAGAGAAAAATATTATTCCTTTTCAGAAAAATCAAATTAATGAGTAGCGTATATACATTAAACAGAAAAGGAAGAAATCTTTTAAAATGTGTCAAAGAAGGCAGGACCATTAGCTTACATTTTAATGATTTGTTTCCATATTTTAAGGTTATTTTTATCAACGAAAAGTCAAACAACATTTAAGTGTCAAACATTTTTAGATTCAGAAAAGCATGTCCTATTTTTTAATACTAGAATTGAAAAAATGATTTTTTGAATAAGTATGATGTCCTGGTACCCTGAAGTGAGAAAGTAGGGATGTAGAGCTATTAATTGAAAGTAGAGGCGTTACGGTTGTAATTGTAATAAATTGAATGTGAATTACTCGTAAATGGAATTGGTGAGCTAATATAAAATTTGTGTAGCTGTGTGAATGTGACTGGCCTTTAAACTTTTGTACCCATATAGCTGTAATTCTAATCTTTTTATAATGCCAAGTGATTTTTTATATTATTGGTTAGATTTATAAGTTTATTTTCCTCTCATTGGGTGATTTCAGCTAAGATTTTATTATATTTGACAGCAAAAATTGTTGAGTTTTGCATAGCTTCTTGATTCATATTCTAACCACATCAATACGAATTACTGTTTTTTCAAAGTAAGCCTTAATAGTAAGACAGATAAAAATTCTGTAAAAATTAAAGTAACAGAATCATTGGTCTTACTATATAGAAAATTAATATCGTTTCGATAGAGCAGTTTGAAATGGTTTCTGCTTTACTTCAATCGACGTTTGTGAAGCTGCATCAATGTTTTTGAATTGTAGAGGAAAGTAGGGAATTAGAATCCAGAACACTGAATTTTCCCTCATTGTGTACACAACGCAACCGGCAATTGACACTAATCCAGTGAAAAGGCTGTGTGAGTGTTATTTTAACAGACACTAATTTACTTTAAATGCCTTAGTTACTTTAACGGCGCTGTTAAGGTAATCTTCCGAACAATTCATGTTGCTCTCTCATTGTTTTAAAAGTAAACTTTCATTATGCTTGAAAAATTTATTTTAACCTAGCGTTTCTCAAACTCCTCCTCGGACCTTTTCATATATATATAAAACTGTATATCTTTTTTCAAAATCTGTTTATTTAATTAAATTGTGGTTCATTTGTTTCAATGTACCCTTCTAACGAGAGTTCAATGCATAGAGATGTCTTCCTTTACAATAAATTCTGATAAGGATTTTTTCAGACAGACTTTTTTCCTTTTTATATTCTTTAGACCGTAAAAACTGCTTTAAATGCTTTAAGGTGGTTCACCCATGTAATGGGTTCAAAAAATAAAAAAAAATAAAAACAATTTAAATTTTCTCTTTTCTTTTTTTTTTTTTCATAAATTGCTTTCTTAATATGTCTAAAATACGGTGGCAAAGAGATTTTTTTAAAATTTGAAGTTATAAAGAAGCAGGTGTTATAGAAGAGCAAGTGTTCGTAGATCACACAAAGTTAAGATTTTTATTGTTCTAATCAGACTTGAAACTTTAAACGCGCTTTTCTCAAAACTGTGTTTTTCAAACTTTCCTCCATCATATCTCAAGAACGGTTTGACCGAATGACTTCAAATTTATAGGGTAGACTCATACGAAATATACTCACCAAATGAAGTATGATTATTCCGAAATTCAAAATATTTCTATTTTTTATAACAAAAACATAAAAAAACCCATGAAAATCAAAACTTTTTCTTCAAAGGTCTACTAAAGATCCACTTTTTGATATTTTCAATTGAGTACAGTTCATTCGGTGTATTTAAGCTTATAGATTAAAAAGCCGTTAATTTTTTTTAATTTCATATCCGGAATCGTGTAGGAAGTGAGCGTCCATTTTTTCGAGGCGGGTATGTTCAGAGCTTTATAACTCACGTTCTATAGGATAATTTTGTCTAAACATTTATACACATACTCTTAAGATACATATAAATAAATGGTAAAAAACGTAAAGCTCTATCATTTTACTGGTCATGAATTCAAAAATTTACTGAAAATGCTTAAAAAACAGGCCGTCATATGGATGAGCCCTCTTAAAAAAGGGAAAAATTAAGGTGGTG
>BMAV01024196.1:0-10938 GCA_019973955.1 Trichonephila inaurata madagascariensis
TTCCCCCGAATTTAGCAGCCAAAAGTTGTACCCGTTTTGTGGATTTCTGACTTCCACATAGTCCTGTATCTGTGGTTCGAGTCAACCAAAAATATGATCCACTAAGTCTGCTTTGGGACATTCCTATCTAAACTTCTCTATTTTAGTAATCTATCCCACAAAATCAGTAGCCTCCTGATTTCTTCCCCTGCTGGGATGCATAAAACTCCGACTGTAGTTCTTTTTTTTTGATCGCGGAAAAGCCTTCGCTAATTCAGTTTTGAGCGCAAAACCCCGTCTGTATTTTGCACTAACAACGAACCAAATATCGAATACCAATTTTGAGCCTTTCCCCCTGAGATGATTTTTCAAGCACATGACAGATTACTTGGGATTTCAAGCAACTGTATTTTATTATCGATACACTCGATAAACTCTGCAACGTTCTCCGACCCTGAAAAGTACATTTCAGGTAGCCCGTATTTCCACCTACATTACCAACCCAGAATTATATAAGTTCGGACATTGCGACATAGCCACCCCTGTGATGACCATGTCGTGCCGGTTCCATAGCTAGAGGTGTGGGATTATCAAAATGATGAGACATAATTCTTAATACAATTTTTATTAAGAATAAATTATATTACTTAAATTTAATTTGACAAATTTAATTAAAGTGAGATAAGCCCAAATTAAATCACGTATTTACGTCAGACCACGCAATAGACCCTTTTTATCTCAATTATAATTAATATTCCTATTCATTTAATTACTTATATCCAATATTACCTTTTTCAGTTCTGGTTCCTTGACCTAGAGAATATTATCTATAAACTTTATATATGAAGATTCTTGATCCGCAATGCTACCAATACTTGACTACTAATTCTTGATCCGCAAGATTTCACACTAAGCTTTGTCACGCTATCGATCAGAATGATTCCACACTAATATCTCTGAGCCTGCCGCGTTATATCTAAGCTTGCCACGATATCCTTTTATAGTATATCTCATTTACATATTATGATCGTTTATCTTCTTGGTATTGGGTTGGAAAAGTTTTGCCATTAATCGTGGCCGTCAAAGAACATAGGAGTCATGTTAACAGAAAGACGCGAGAGACGTCACAATATATATATATACAATCTATAAGCTATTAGAGCATCTAAGTTAAAGCAATAACTTGAATAACAATTAACTCTGAATAATTTAGATATACAAAATTTTAATCTGAAAGGGTAAAAAAAAAACTTTTTCACATAAGGTTTCAGGTATATTATTATAGAAAAACGATTTTTAGAATAAATTAGAAAAATAATGAGGGAAAAAGTAATCATCAGCTCTCTGTCATTAATAAAAAAAATAAATTTTATTATTCTGAAGTTCAGATTGGTGTTACTAAAATTTATATAGTAATATATTGGAGTGTATAAAAATCCATCGTACGTTATTATATTTTATTATTGAAATACTATGAAGAGCCAATTTCATAAGAAATCAAGAAAATATTCTTCCTTGTACTAGAGGTATCACTTTTTATATTGAAAATTAGTTTTATTACAAATATAAAAAAATTTCCTTACAACTATCATAAAACAACACGCATAGTTTTTGAAATACGAAATATTAAGCGATCTTTAGTCATAGCACATTCCAGTAATTTAAAATCCTAGATCAAAGCTCGAAAGGGCTACCCAATCTGGTCATCCTTCCCCAACGACTATTTTTAGAAAGTAACGGGGAGAACCCGGGACAGAATTCGTATTCAATGACGTAGTCTCAAGGTCCAGGGTTACCTTATATTCTTTTTACTTTGCGACCCCCATTTTTTCATGGAAAAAAGCAGAATTAACGTTTCTGAAGTGATTAAAGTCATTATTTGTATAGAAAAATATTCTTTTTCATAAAATATAGTATTATTAATGTGTATTTAAGCAGCTTAGGTCTTAATTTTCTTCTAAAACAAAGTTATATTAACTTTGTGCTTAGAATGCATACACGGGGCGCCATCTGTAGCCATTATATTAAAGCTTGCCAAACATGGCGTCAGAATATTCTAGAAGCAAGGATATATGTATTTTTCGCAGTTTTAAAATTTTCTAGACAATAAATGACATTTCTACATTTCATGGTGAATTTATATGAGTAATTTACGTTCTCAGCAAAAGTTTTACACCTATATAATGTGATTTCATTGTGCTAAAGTGTTATTACGTTTTCAGTACATGTGGAAGTTCCCCTTGATATTCCCATGGTTTGAATTAGGATTTATCTCAAATCATATAATTGTTAGCTTGTTTTCATCTATCATTCGAAACCCTTTTGAAACACTGAATGCCACATAAATCAATAAATAATAATTGTCATAAATTTTTTTCAAGAATTCTTTCCTCAAGTAACTGTTCTTAAATTTTGTTTGATTCTAATAAATATAAAAAGTACATACCGATATCTCTTGATTGGTTTTGATTTAAGAAATTTCATTGGAATATCTTTATCATCTCTTATTCCAAATAATTCTCAATGGTAATAGAAATACTTAAATGTGACCATATAGGAAAAAAATAATAATTCATTTATTTAAACAGCAACTTATTTGGTCACTCTGGACTTTTATAATCGCCTTATTTTTTGTTATCAGAACCTAATAAATTTACACTGTCTGATTTTAATATTTTCTGTGTGATAGGATAAAAACATTTAAAAATTTTAAGGACAGAAAATAACGTATAATCACTTATTTCAGAATTAATGATGGAAATTAACTTTGAATTTTACCGGAATGTGTGAATTTTGATGATACAGTTAAGTTTTCACTTTCTAACCGTCTGTTTTTCATGTCGACTCGCCTGACAGAATTGACAAATTGACATTAAGTGAAAGTGAATTATATTAAATAATGCTGAAATGGTAATTAAAGTTTTTTTGCAATTAATCCAGAATAATAATTATGTTTTATTTCATTTCTGAAAATGTACCACTTAAGTGACTTAAAATTTTTTCTGGGTTTTTTTCATTTTTGAATTATTTTGCTGAAATTTAGATTTATTTTAAATCGGTGCATTAATATATTTTTCTCTCATTGGAAAGTTTGGTGGTTTTTGATTGATACTCTTTACTACTTTTGGTTAATTATATGTTCTAAAGTGTTCAAGTTTAATTTATTCGTTGTTGAAAAATCTGTTAATTATGTATGATATAATTATCACGAAATGGAATGAAGAAAATTTTGTGTGATTTATATATTTCACAATCATTTTTACTTTATCCATTACTGTACCACATCTATAAACTTCTTCAAGGTTTTTCACTTGTTGCAATTTATTGCATAATTTACTGCAGATCTTAAGTACTATTTTAAATAGTTTACCTCTAATATTGAAGTCTGGGAGTAATTACCATTTTTCAGGAATTTAATTAAAAGCAGTGATTGTGCATGTGTAAATTATTTTGCAATCTTTGTAATACTTTAAACTAGCAGTAAGATGTATTTATAAGCATTTATGTAGTAAATATGTAAAATTTTGCTGTTATTCACAATTTTTTCTTAACTGTTATATTCTAATCTCATAATGAATGAACACTACTAATTAGTTGAATGCAAAATATGCCACAATAAGTACTTTTTACCAACACATAGATTCTTATTTGATGGCAATATTCAACATTGCATACATTTTAAAAGGAGGAATTATTTTTCCTGTGTTAAATGCTACTATTGATACTTACGTATTATCGCAACAATTGCCAACTCTATTAATAACTGGACAAGTTGGCAACCCGATTTCCTATGTGTTGTACGCCCTGATTTAAAAACCAAGTGCTTTTCGTTTCATATATTTTCGCCAATCGGTTGTGATAATACGCAAGTACCCTACTTTTTTTGTGCCTGATTTTCAGTCTTATGGGATTTCTATTTCTTTAGCTTGCTGATTGACATAATCAAAGACTGAATACATTTATGAAGGAGATATTTTCTCTGTTGTAATAACTGCTATTTTTTTGTGTCTGATCTTTAAGTCTTAATAGATTTCTATTTTATTGTGATGTTTATTGACACTTATTTTCTTTAATTGTATGCATTTTATTTAATCGTTCTAATAAAAATTAGTAAATGTTACAAATTAAATCATTTAGTAAAATAAGAATATTTATAAAAAATTACAGAATGTATTTAATATTGAATAAAAAATGAGTCAATGTCAAATCTAATAAAATCCAGAATTGGCTGGAATGGAAACATATCAATTAATGTTTGTAGGTTTTAAAAACTACTGCATTTTAGCAGTTTCACATTTGAGTCTATTACAGTATTAGTCATGATACTTTTAATGTGATATATTAGCAGTAGTTTTTGTAAAAATAGTTATATATAGGGAAAGTTAAAAGTCATTGTGGTTTATACTGCCTAAATCATGTTATAGTAGAAAATATTTTACTGTGTTTATTCAAAAGAGAATGTTTCATTTGAATTTTATGTTTTCTTTAATTTCAATTTCCTATTTACTTTGAAGATACATATACATACTTAAACGTTTAATTTTGGGGGATTTTTCTTTTTTTATAAAGTTAGACCTAGTGTGTTGCAAAACCTATATTCTGTGGGACTTCTTTTTGTCTCTGCTCTATCCTGAAAGAATGTTTTAAACAAAAGCACACCACCTTGAAATTGTTAATGGAGCTTTATTAACTAATATATCTTGCAAATTATTTTATAGTATTTATTAAAAAAATTTCAATGATTTTTATATAAATGACTAATTATATAAAAAGAAGAAATAAGTTAACAATACAATTGCTCTAATTTGATATCAATATGCTATGTGCCAAGCTGTTGATATTCATAGTGAAAATGACTGATGTCTTGTTTCAGTTATGTAAAAATTAGAAGAAATCAAGGCTATTAACTCAGCAAAGGATTTTATTTTAGTCAAATAATAAACTAACATGGGATTGAAAATAGCAATTGTTGCATTTTTTAGAAGCATTATTTTCTCATTATTTTGTAGTCATTACAAAATTCCTGTGTGGATAAAATAAAATGATTTTTTTACTGCCAGCTCTTTGAAAAGTTTTATTAAGTATTTAGAGATTTACATATTGAAATGGACTGTTCTCCTAAAAGAAAGGAGTTGATTACCTTATGTATGAGCAGAATAGCACTATAAGCTGTAAAGGTAGTTGAATATATTTCACACTGATTTACGAAATTCAACTTTTGAATAAGAGATGAGTCAGAAATTATTAAAAGAAATACTGTTAAGTATAATTTATAATAATATTTGTCTCACAAATAAATCATTTACTCTGGCTTTCAAAAATTTGAAATTAGACAGACAAGTAGTATTTAAATTAAAAATATAAAATTTTTGTTTGTTGTTAACCTGTAATTTTTCATATTTTTAAACCATTTTATATTCTAAAATGTCTTAATTAGCATTCTTATTTAGATTTTTTAATATCAAATACTTTATTCTAGGCCTAAAGAATTAAAACAATTTTTTTATTTGTGAATAAATTTGAAAATAGTCATTAAAAATTAACTTTTTGGGTACTTGCATATTATCACCACCATATTGGTGTCATTATATGAAATAAAGCACATGGTTACTAATTCAGTGCATACTAAACATGTAAAATCCGGGTTACGAGCTTGACAAGTTATCTTGGAGGGTAGCATTGTTACGGTAGTATGCAAGTACCTCCCCTTTCTCCTATGAAACTGTTAGTTATACTTATAAATTTGAAGAAAAAAAATATGTATATTAGAATCATTTTGTGATCAATGCAATTCAATTGCATTGGAGATAATTATAATTTCTTTAGTAACTCCTAACTTATGGATCAACCAGCACATATTTTTCATTATTACAAGAATTAAAAGGATTGAAATGCATAGTAAAAGACATATAATACTAAAAAAATATTATTGATATTCAGATAAAAGTTTTATTAAATATGTGATTATATATTTCTAATTTATAAACTATGAATTCTCAAATAAAAAAAGAAGTATTATATAATGTAGGTATTCATTTCCGTATCTAGGTATATGGGTAAAAAGGGTATTTATATCTGATTAAATGTGTCTTCTAAGTGTGTGAACATAATACATGTACTTTGTCCTATGAAATATGTTTAACTTTATTAATATGAAAGGGAGGAAAAGAGAGAAAAAATTTGAGGGTTACTTTCGAATTTTTTTTTTTCCCCAATATGTGTGCTTTAAACATATTATGCAATTTAATTAATTAATTCTTGCCTTTAGGCTTCCCAGGACACATCCTTGTCAACTTTGGAAGCTCTTATGACTGAGTTTTTCAGTCCTAATACGACTAATGAACGAAAGAGACAAATAGGTATGTTATTAAATACTTAAATATTTCTTGTATTCACTTTAAAAATATGTATGTGTGTTTTTCTGGTATTTTGCTTTTATTTCTTTGATACTTCTCTAGAAAAGGTTTATCAGTCGAATGCAGGTATATGTTTTTCAAAAGAATAAGAATTTAATATGATCAAATGTTTCTCAGTTTGTAAAAATTTTTTAAATATTTAAATTTTCTTGGTGTTGCTTGAGACGTGTCTGCATTTTTCTTGTTACCTGAGTCAAAAGAAACATAATTATCTCACCATGTAGGCTTTGTAATATTAACTCACAGAATTTAGAATTGTGTGTATACATAGAGAAATGTGTTGAGCTTAAAAATATACTTTGACTTATCCATTTCAAAAAATAAAAGCACTCTTGTTTTAATTTCTTGCTTTCCTTAGAAATTTGCATCTTGGTGCTTGTTCTTTACTGTTTTAGAGTGATAGTGTTTTAATTTTTATTTTAGAGGAAATCCTTGATGGTTTTAAAAATCAGTCAGAATGCTGGCTCCATTGTTTGAATTTTATCTCGAATACTTCAAATGAGTTTGTTATTATGTATTGTTTGACTGTGATTGAGGTAAGTGATTTAAAAAAATTAAAGTAACATAGTATGTTAACTATTTTGTTTAATATGGTTTAACTGTTCTGTGTGTGAGTCATGACTGTAATTGTGTGTGTTTAAAGGCTATATGTAGTATGATCTAAAATTTTTGGAGAAGGTGTAAAAATCTTTACCCCGAATAGTTCACTGCACCTAAGCACATCCACCTTCAAATTAGTCTCCTTGGCAATGATACACTTCTATCAGCATTCGCATAACTTTTGAAAGCACAGCTAAAAGCCATTTTTCACAACCTCCCATAAGGCCTCCTGTGATGCTGCTTTCACCTCATCTGATGACACAAAACAGTGTGCCTGTAAATGTTTTTTCTTTGATGGGAACAGGTAAAAATCACACAGGGTGAAGTCTCGTGAATATGAGGGATGTGGAAGCACGGTTAGTGCAAGTTTGAGTGAGGAATTCTTTTACCAATATGGATTGATGCGCCAGTGCGTTGTTATGCAGAAGATACCAGTTGGCATTCTGCCATAATTGAGGCTGTATACAACAAATGGATTCCCTCAAGCTATGTAAAAAGCTTAAATAATGCTTTTTGTTAACTGTTTCACCTTCGAGAATAAATTCTAACACTCCACAAATCAAAAATATCTCCAAATTTTCCTTTTGTGGGTTTTCCCCAAATTTTTGGATCCGTAAAAGATATACCCTGTTGAAGATTTCTGCTTCAAGGGATGCAAAAAAAATGCCGGTTTGATTTTCATACACCTTTCTTAGCATTTCCAAAATCTCCATTGGTGTTTTACCTAAGGATCAACAGAATTTAATGTTGCGGCCGCAGGAAACCCCTTTTCTTAAATGAAACGCTAACTAACTTTGGGGGGGGAAAAGGGTTTATTCAGCACATGGTTCAATTAAACCAAAACCGGGGAGAAAAGGGGGTTGGGAGAATAAATTTTGCTTTTGTTTTTACACCCGCAAAAGGCCCCCGAATTTTGGGTCGATAATGGATGAATATTTAAAGTAACCCCAATTGTTTTTCCATGGTTTTTTTCCACATTGCCTCTTCCCCCCACTTTTTTTTTTTGAAAATCCCCAAAATTTAAATGTAAATTTTAAAAGGGTACAAAAAAAAAGTATTTTCCATCGAACGAGCCCCGGGTTAAAAGCCTGCCCTCAACCCGGGAAAACAGTAAACCCCGATAAGAAAAAAAACTTTCGAGCTCTCGGGCAAAATCTATACCGCAAGAAAAATAAATAAAATAATAAATAAGAAAGAGTAAAAATAATAATAAATAAATAAGAGAAGAAAAATTAATATATAAAAAAAAACATACTCTCTCCAAAACAAAAAATCACCTTTCTCATCCAGCAAGAAAATAAATAAGAGGAAAAAAATTTTAAAAAAAAGATGGGGAAGAGGAAAAAAGAAATAAACTTTCTCTCCGAAAAACAAGGGGAAAAAAAACGTGCCTTTCCATCTCACTGGGGGGAGAGTAGTGTAGCGGGATCTAAATAAAAACCGTACTTAGACATCCCCAAACATCATTTTCGGATCGATGAAGTACTGGGGTTTTAGAAGGGAAGGGGGGCCCAGTTCAAATCATGGACATTTAAAAACATTGTTAATTTGATAAACTTAATTTAAGTGGAAAAATAAAATGTGGCACCAAACCCCAAACGCATTTTATATTAAAAAAAGTTTCATTGGTTAACTTTAAAAGGTTCCATTTTGGGTTTGGGGGTTCGAATTAGCAGACATGAAAGAGAAACAACTTTCTTAATTGTTGTATTACTTTGAATTAAATATTTGAAATTTTTACTGTTGCAGAGGATCTATAATAATTTTTTTTCAGGGGCAAAAAGGGGGATTTTTCAAAATTGTTTTCCCAGGGGGCCCCCCGGTTTTTAAAAATTTTGGGTTATTGTTCAATTATTATTATCTTTCTTTTACATTATATAATTTTTTTTATGTATTTTTAATTTTTATAAGTTTAAATAATTTTTATTTAACATGTATTTTAGCATATTATCAACAAAGTGTGGATACGTATGCCTGGCCCTGATAAAGCACATCTTCGAACTACTCTGCATCGCTTCATGATTAGCCACCACCTGAAAGTTCCCAATTATATATGCAACAAATTAGGAAAACTTATTGTTGATATTGGCCGTCTGGATTGGCCACATTTTTATCCAGATTTTTTTATGAATATTCATCAGGTTAGTACTTTTTTTTGTTGCTTATGTAATTATGTATTTTCTTGCAAAATAAACTTGCTTTATTGATATTCTATTTGACTTTGAATAAATTACAAATTTATTTATCTAGATATTCTTTGATTAAGAATTAGTTGCAGTAAAATTTTAATGAATAATTTAAGAGGTGTTGATCAAATAAGTTGTTCACATTTATTGGGTTCATCTGCTTCAAAATCATTTATCCATTAAACTTAATAATCCTTTGCAAAATACTTGATTTGCGTATCAATTTGAATCTCCTTCAAATAGCATAAAATTCAAAAGAGCCATATATATATGTATGTTGCTGATTGGGTGGCATAGCCGGTTAGGCATCGGCCTTGTACACCCGAGTTTGCGGGTTGACCTTGGCCCAAATTGGTAATTTTCATGATGCAACAAAATCAACAGTGTGCATGTTGTATAATTATGTGGCATGTGAACAATCCCTAAAGTGCCAGTTTGGCTTGGGTGCTCTCATAAAAGTTAAATTCCTCTTTCAATTTTGCTGAAGTTCCTCCCTCTGGGGAGGAAACAGAGCATCTAAATTACATTGTGGCAATTGGTATCCACCTATATGGTGCTACACTAAATAGTGATACCAGCTCTTGTGGAATATACTAGGTCTGCAATGGTATTTATCAACCTGCAGTCCTGTTTGAAAGGGGGGAGGGAAAAATATCTTATGTAGCTTTACTTATTATTGAATTTTTATTACTATAAAACATTTTTTTTTCAGTTGGCTCAAGCAAATGAAACTGCTCCTTTAGGATTAATGTTAATCAGGACAGTGTTTGAAGAGTTTACTAGTCCAAGAGAAGATCTTGCTGTTACTCGTAAAGAAGAGCTTCATAGATTGTTATTAGAACAGGTTCCTGTTGTTTTGAATATTCTTTCAGGTAAGTCTGTTTTGTTTATATATTTCTGTATCTAAAATGGGAAATATGTATGTGCATATATAAGTAGTGGCCAATTGCTTGCACTGGCTAATTTTATAGTAAAATTTAAACTACAATGAATGTCATGCATTAAAAAAATAAAGCTTGAAATGTAGACAAGTGTGATGTATTCGTTGAATAAATAAAGTAAAGCTTTTTAAAAGATGGTAAGCTTTACTTAGATACATAATGAAAAATGTATCCAATATACTTCAGTTGTGTCAAACTTATCTCAATGACTACAGATCACAGATACATTTCTTTTATACATAACTTGAATACCTGTTGACAAAAATAACAAAAAGGTTATCATGCTCTTGGATACTAATGATATGCCAACTCATAATTTCACTGATAGAAAGCATGAGAACAAAAATAAAGAAAATTGAATTTATATATATAGGAATAAATTGTAAAATTAATGAATGATGTCATTAAAAAGGTTTCAAACTTATTTTCAACAGTTAATAATAAATGGCATATTAGATCTTTGTGCATATTTACCCTTTAAAGTAGACACCACAACTGAATCTATTTCTTAGTTCAATGCCCTCCCTTCAACATACACATTTGGCAACTACACTTACGTCTTATTTTGCTATAGATATTTTACATGATGTGGCATATATACTTGCAATTTGTTTGTTCTTTTTTAACATTTAGACTTTTAAAGTTTTACTGACATTTCTATAATAAACTGAAGCATGGCGAAAAAAGATTGTCTTAAATGCACTGCTGGCCATCGTAAATGCAACACCAAGAAAGACAAGAGGTAGCACAACAAAATTTATTTTGTAGATAACATGTTGACCAAGTATCAAATGATTAAATTTATAGACTTCTGTG
>BMAV01024196.1:12519-49120 GCA_019973955.1 Trichonephila inaurata madagascariensis
TGCATTTACGGTGGCCAGCAGTGTATATACAAAGATAAATATACACTCACAAAATTTATTTTTGGAGATTTTCAAAATTGAATATTTTTAACTGTATTATATTGTGTTTTTATAAATCTGAAAATATAAAGTGGATTTTCTGTCTTAGGTCACTTGGATGCAGTTTTGGAGAAACATAGTCATTTGGTAACTGCGACTCCTCCACCATCACCAACGCATTACCAAAATAATAGTCAAACTCTTTTTAGTACCTCTCCATTACATACAGGTAAAAGTATTTTAAACTATATTCAATGGTTATCTATATAATATAGCTGTTAATGAAAATTACATTCATCTTAATTGTTGATAATACAAGAATGAGAACAAAAAGATTTTTTGAAATAAATTGTTCCTTTGTTATGGTTAAAAACAAAAAATTCTTAAACTTTTTTTTTTATTAAAAAAAATTTCAAGTGTGTAATTAATAGATCTTAATCCTTTATAAATAAATGCCTTTTCTCTTTTTTCTTTTTTACTATGAAATAAAAATAAAAAAAGATTTAGAGAATTTTAACTCTAAATATCACTGGTACCAGATACCAGATGTATTTCAGAGAACATATTTCATTATTAACGTAAAGTTGAATTGAATAAAAGTTTCACTTACTTGTAATTGTCAGAGTATTGGGGTTATATTATTTAAAATTTTTCTCTTATATTCTCTTCAAAATATTATACAACCTATCTTTGATTTTTGTATATAATCTTTTCATTGTCTTTCACGGTTGATATTTATATAAATGATCTAAATGGAAATTTTTCTATTTCTCAGGTAGCCTTCTGAGTGGTATGTTTAAATCTACAAGCAAAAATCCATTCCAGTGCATGCCTCCTCTTGATGATGAATCTCACCTACTGAGTGTGCTGTCATTGAAATGTCTTGCCCAATTGCTGAGTTGGATTCCATTGTCATCATATATTACTTCTTCACTGTTAACAACAGTTTTTCATTTTGCCAGTTTTGGCTGTCATCCTGAACCTGTAAGCATTGATGTATGTTTTTGGCACCTCTGGATGAGCTGTATTCTTTTGGTTTTCTCTACCATTAACCTTTTTCATATTTCCTCTCCAATAACCCTTTTATTTCATGATGTATACTGTTACAAATTTTCTTCAATGCTACATATAATTTCAAACTAAAAATTGTGTAAAATTGCAAGATTTATTTCTAAAATATCAAGTTTTTAATTTTACTCAATATAATTAGACATAAACTTTTAACAATTCTGATCACTTGCTATTGTTTGGCTTGGGAATTCGCTTAATGAAATATATTTTTGATAGTTTTCAACCATGTTATAATAAGGTTACCACGAGAGTTGACATTTGCTTCATTCTTAAAATTGACATGTGAATATATTAGAATTTCTGCTTAAGATCTTTGATTAAATTTGAGTTATGAACATGCCATTGATACATAAAAATGAAATACCAGCAAATTTAACTGCAGACTTGATGAATATGAACTTTTAATATTTTTCCATATTGGTCAAACTACTGTACACAAAATCCAGTTGACACTTGAAAGTAATTCCATGCCACAATACAAAGTTTTGAAAAGCAAGGTTAGTGTTTAATGGTTACAGTTTAATATTTTATGATTATTCAAAATGGAGAAATTTGTTACTTTCATCTTATGTAGCCTAGTGGAACGTTATTCAAACAAAATAAGTTGAGATTCTTTTGAAAGTTTGCATCACATACCAAAACAGCAGTGAATTTCCCCACAATGGATTCTTTTTAAGTTAGTACATTATTCTCATTTTTCTTCATTTCTAATTTATTATAGGTAATGAATGTTGGTATGCAGCAAGCTCAAACCTTAAGGAAGAATACTGATCTAGGTATTCAAGCTATGGGCTGCATTAATGAGATTATGTCAAAACATTGCATTCCTGCAGACTATGAAGGATTCTTGCTCCAAGTCTTTCAAGACACTTTCCATTTACTTCAAAATCTAACAAAAGATAATTCGAAGAATGCATCAAACAGAAATACATTAGCAGATATTGATGATATGTAAGTTTTTTGATACATGAGTAAAAACTTATCTGTGAAAATGGATATAATTGCAACCAAATTTGCACCAATCAAAATAATTGTTAGCTGAACTAGTTGATGAGATTTTACTTTTGCTCATCTACATGTATACAAGTTTATTTTTAAATGCTTATTGTTACATTATATTGTGTCTATTATTTTATTTGTTCAGGGGTGTGGTTAATTTACAAGAGCTTGTGCCCCACTATGGGAAGTCTTAAGTAGCTAAAGGAATAGTTTTAAGAAATATTTCTATGTTTGAGTAAATAAAGAACATAGTTTTTATTTGCATATAACTATGTTATGCATGTCTATATTTTATGTATCCGAAGCACATCCTTTAATTATGCTTTTTCTATTCAATTTTTAAGTCATAATGATTCTTAAAGGAATGTATTGCAGGTGTTAAGTTTGTAGAAACAAGTATTTAACAAAATTAACTTTTAAAATCCTCCCCTTTTTAGCAAAACTTATTTTTTACACTTATAAAACTTTTCATACGCATTATTTTTCCACATAATTTTATCTTGCTAAAATTTAATTTAAATGTTCTTAATTCTTGCTTTGTGAGTATTTTAAATGAGAAGGGTAATTTATTACTCAAAACTAACTTGTGTATTATTACATGTTTCAACTTTGTACAATTTAGAAATTCATGAATATTTTTTATTTTTTAGTTATGTTGAAAAGTTTACAGATTTTCTCATGCTGTTCGTTACACATCACTTAAAAAGATTTGAAAGTAATCCTCAATTTCCTATATTAGAATTTTTGGCTTTGTTGTTCAAGTATACATTTCAACAGGTAAATGGATTTCCTACCTATTTTTTTATTTTCACCATTCACCATACTATTTTTATTTTAATACATTTTTATCTTCGTCACAGCCAAGTCATGATGGATTTTACTCTTGTCTTGATGTGTGGAATGTATTTTTGGATTACTTGATTTATAAGCTGAAGAATGAAAATAATAATTATGAAATGACTCTTAATAAGTGAGTTTTTTATACAGCCTTTTAATCTTTATCTCAACGAAGGTTGAGGAATAGTAATGTTATCCTTCATTCATTGTTAAAATAATATTCCAAGATCATCATTTGAATTTATTAGAGATTTCTTCTTTTTTTTTTTTCTCTGGTATTATTAGTAAGTTTTTAATGTTTTACATGTTGATTTACTTGAGGATTCATTGTACATATATATGATTCAGGATTTATATGTATCTCAGGATTGACATGCCCAGTGGTACTGGGCAGTAAACCAAAAAGTATTAAGAGGCAATATACATGCTGACAATTGTAATTATTAGCTCAATTTGAAGTAGGTGTAATACATGTACATAAGAACTTATTTTTTTAATGTTAATTAAAAAAATTAATTTGTTTGTTTAAATAATTGATAAAGGACTTTTGTAATAGCACAGATAGAAAATTTATTAATTATGTATGTTTTTTATAGACATATATTCAACTTTTTGTTTTTGATACAGATATAAAGATGTTTTGTTAGCTTTAGTCCAAGAAATATTCAGAAAATTACAGTTTCGATACAACCAGTCTAGCTTAGAGGAATTAGATGATGAAGACTTGGACGATGATGTAAGCATCCTTTTATTATGTAATAAACATTGATGCATTTAGTTTTCAAAATGCCAACCTCATTTAAGTAGATATGAATTCAGCCATTATGTAATATATATTATATATTTGATTGAAAGATGTATTTTAGGTTATATTGTAAAAAAATTATTAAAAAATGCAGTTTCATCATTTTAATTTTTTACTAAGAGAAATAATACTTGATTATTGTATGTAAAATTTTTTGTATGTAAAATCATAATTTCATCTTATATATAAATAACGCTAGAGAAGTAATGTCCAAAAGAAGGTAAAAATCAATTTAATAAATTGCATTTGAAAATAAATAAATCTAAATAAATTATATTTGACTTTTAAATTTTCAAGAAAAGAATTCTTACCAAACTATGTATATATCTTTTTTAAAAAATAAGTAACAAATTTTCCTAAAAATTATATGTACATTTATAATTTTATTAAAACAGTATTACTTTAATTCATTTTTAAAATTCACAATTTTTATTGACTTGATTAATTGTTTATTTTTACTGTACTTTTTACAATTTTTTTCCCTCTCTCTCTTTTAGTCTTTTACAGAATGGCAGTCATTTTTGTGTCAGTGTTTAGACATCGCATCAAAGATATCAGAACTATTACCCAATGAAATTTTCCATTTAGTTGTAGGTCAACTTTATTTTTCTCCTTAAGTATCAATTATAAAAAATCTTATGAAGATTTTGAAATTAATAGAATTTTATTTAAATTGTTCTTTTATATTTTTATACTTTCCTTTTCAGTTAACTTAATTCAAAATGAATATTTAAATTTGGTGTACAAACTGATTGAAATTGCATGTTAGAGGAATTAATTTATCTTTCATAATTTTACTATAATTTATTTTTCTCTGAAATTTATTCTAACAATTGCTTTTAAATATTAATAGTTATGAGTGTTTTCAGTCTTCATTTTTTAAGTGCTTTTATTTTTTTTCCCCTAGTTTTCAATATTTGAAGAAAATCTTCAAATATATTTTGATCTTGAAAAATTTCTAAAACTTCCAATAAACAATAGTCCAATAGAATTGAGTGTGTGTGGTGAAAACGAATGTAGACGCTTGCATTGCAGTTTAAGAGATTTATCCTCAATGCTTCAAGCTATAGGTCTTTTGGTGGTGTATATGAGTGGAGAGCATTTCATAAGTCGAAAATTGGACGCACAAAAAACTCTTGAAAAGTAAGTATGTATTCTTTTACTACAGGGTGGGGCACAGGAACATCCTATTTTGAATAGGTTGCAGTGATGTTTGTAGATAGGAAAGGGGTGTGGGGAGTGGTTTGGTAGAATGGGATATTTGTGTTCCAGCCTGTGTCTCAATCTCAAACATGCTGTGGTCAAGGCAGCAGCACGCATTTCTCATGGAGTGTATTTCTCTAACGGCCAGTCGATAATTGCAGTATGATGTGTTTTAATGTGGATGGGTACCTTTCCAGCAATGGGGTATGTTTCCAAAGACTACTAGAACATCTTAAAATGTGGAACAAATTTGTGTGTCAATTCAGACCAGTATGTGATGATCCAAGAATTCTTCTTGCCCACTCTCCAAGAAAGGGATCTTGATGACATGTGGTTGCAACTAAATGGGGCCACAGCCCATACCTCCAGGGTTTCCATAAGTGTTTTAAGAACAGCCCTCCCTGAATGACTGATCTCCTAGCGTAAACTGGCCTGCGCGTTCACCTGATTTATCCCCTCCTGATTACTTTCTGTGAGCTTATCTCAAGTCCTTGGTTTACAAAGATCACTCCAAGACCTATGGAACAATATCCCATTTGATATGCTGGAAAAAGTGACTAAAGTTTTCAAAATCAACTGCATAAATGTATTGATAATGGAGGGCGGTGTTTAAAGGCATTGTGTTTAAAACTGTGTGAATTCAAAGTTCCAATATTGTGTGGTAGGTGGAAAATAATAATAAAGTTGAATTTAACATGCTGTGTGTGTTATTGCATTCTCAAAACAGGAAGTTCCCACGCCCCAACCTGTATTTAGAATTTAAAAAAAAAATTTTTTTTTAAGGAGATTATGTTAAAGATATGTGTTATAAGCCATCAATGGTAAAAGCAATGTTTTGTTTTAATACAGTATTCTCACATTTCTGAACAGCTTGGCTATGAATTCTTATTAGGAGCACTTGTATAATGTGAAATCTCTGTAAAAGTAACTGCTGCATCTATGATAATTTATGTGGATCCATTTGGTAAGAATGTGGGTAATTAAAGTTAAATTTTAACAAAAAAAGAATTGATTATTGAATAAATTTAGTAAAATTTTTTAAAATTCATCAATTTGCTGCATAAAACAGAGATGCAATATTGTTTAGGTATACTATTTTTGAAATGTTAATTTTTTAATAATAGACTCTATTCATGGTGAGAAAGGTGTATTTTATAAAAAATCAGTGATATCATTGATTTTAAAATATTTTTATCATTTTTTATTGAAAATGAAAATAATTGTAAATACTTTTTTTCTTGATTGTTATTTAAGTGTTAAATGATAAAATTTCACAAAAATGTAATTTTTTTTTATTTATTTATATACATTACATTGCAATTAACTTTTCTGAAATTAATATTTCAAAGCATTTTTTTGTAATGAAAATCACTGTCTTACTATCATATGTCATATCTTACTTCTTGAAAATTTGTGTTTTACTTTTTAGGTTATGTCATGCTGCTACTTATAGTAATCGTCATAAATTTTATGAAGTAAAAACTGCTGCTCCTCTAGTTCTGAAAGTTGATTTTATAGAAGTGTATGTATTTTCATAGTTTACTTATATTTTTTTAGATGCATATGTACACTGCTGGCCTCCGTAAATACAACACCAAGAAAGACAGGAGATAGCACAACAAAATTTATTTTGTAGATAACATGTTGATCAAGTATCAAATGATTAAATTTATAGACTTCTGTGAAGTGTGGTTTCTGCCAGAATCGGTAGCCAAAGTAGCCACCATTGTTGGAGATCACCGCTGCCACATGCCTCGGCATTGATTCAAAGAGACTTTGGATGTGTTCTTGTGGTATAGCAGACCAAGCAGCTTCCACACGTTGCCAAAGTTGATCTGGTGTGGCAGCTGGGGGTGTAATCTGGGTCAATCGTTGAGCAACCATGGACCACATGTTTTCTATTGGCGAAAGATCCGGAGAGCAAGCCCGCCAGGGAAGCAATTCAATCTGGTGATTGACGAAGAACCTTTGGACAATGCGTGCCACGTATGGTCGCGCATTATCCTGTTGAAATATGCCTGTGGCCATGCTCTGAAAGTATGGAAAGACAACTGGCTCCAACACCTTGGAGATGTAGCGCTGACTGTTTAAAGTACCGGCAATGAGTACTAGAGGAGTGCTAGAGTGATATCCAATACCGCCCCATACCATAATACCCGGTGCAGGACCAGTGTGGCGGTGCATAATGCAGCTGTTGAGCATCCTCTCTCTACTGTGTCTCCAGACTCGAATCCGACCATTGTGGTGTTGCAGACAGATGCGTGACTCGTCAGTAAAGACAACTTCATTCCATTCTGCCACCCGCATCTTTCTTTCATCGCTCCATTAGCGATGGAGACGTCTGTGGCTCTGCGTCAAGGGTAGACCAAGCAATGGACATCTTGCAGACAGACCACTCTGCTGTAGACAGATGTGTGACTCCTCAGTAAAGACAACTTCATTCCATTCTGCTGGCTGCATCCTTCTTTCATCACACCATTAGCAGTGGAGATGTCTGTGGTTCTGCCTCAAGGATAGACCAAGAAATGGAAGTCTTGCGGACAGACCACTCTGCTGTAAACGGCGTCAAATGGTACGCGCAGACACTGAATGATGCGTTACAGACTCAATGTGCTGTGCTATGGTTCGTGATGTGACTGAGCGATCCGTCACTGCCATGCGCACAATTTGCCTTTCCTCACGTGAAGTGGTGCACTGAGGTGGATGCGATTGACCACATCGGTCCATCGTACCCTCCTGCATCCAACGGTCACATATCCACATTACAGTTGTTTAGTTTCGTCCAACACAACTACTGATTTCCCTGAAAGATAATCCACAATCTCGGTAGGCCACTATCCTTCCTCTGTCAAACTCGAATACTTGATCAAAAGCAGATCACTGTTTTCTATGAGACATAACTGATCGTTTTTTGAAAAAACCACAAGAAAAACAGAATTCCCGAACTTGAAATCGTCGAAATCTCCAAGCCTTAAATAGCTCTTTGAGGTGGCGCCACAAGTGCGCGTGATGTGTGTCTGTGTTGAAATTCTAATCATTTGCATATCTCACCTCCGCTAATGCATGTTTTATATTTCATGTTATTTGCATGCTTCATTCAGGGTGTTGCATTTACGGTGCCAGCAGTGTGAATACCATTATTATATGTTTTTTAACAAATACTTTATATATACATTATAGTCATGCTCAGATACTGGCTACTTTAAAAGCCTTCTGCTATTGGCTGACCCAGTATGTCAAAGAAACCAGAGAAGAAAATTCTGAAAGTTCAGTTGAAAAGATAATTGCAGAAATAGCTATAGCAAATATTAAGAAAAAGGTAAATTTTGCATAATCATTAATTTTTTTGTGTGTTTATAATATGTTCCCAAAACTGATAAAAAGGTTTGATTTTTGTCAGTTGTATGTTTATTATCAACTCTTAGATGTAAACGTAATCTGAAACACTGTTAATTAATTTTATTTATTTTTATTTTTTTACATCTGCTTGTTAGTAACTGTGTGGTGTTTTTTTAGGTACCTGAAAAGGTCACTCACAGTGCTGCTCATCTTTTAATTTCCCTAACAACCACTGTTAGACCAGCCTATTTGTTTCAATTCATTCCAGTACAAGAACTGTTGACCTTGATAGGAAAACTGGAGTTGAGATTTTTACCTATAGAAGTAAGAAATGAATAATTTCATCCATTGCTTCCTCATGTACTAATTTTTTATCCTTCACATTTTCTCTGTCTAGTAATTACGTTTATTTTACTAGGGAACTTTGTCTTTTGTTATGTAGATGTCTTGCATAATCCATAATTCCACTCAGATAATGATTAAAACAAAGCTTATAATTACTTTACATATTTATAAGTATCATTCTCAACATTACACATGCATCATCTCCATCACATCTTGCAACTCTTCTATTATTTTTGATGGATGGTTATATTTTTCCTTTTGAAAAGGTTAAAAACTCAATTTCCACCATTCAACAAATGTTTTGCCTTGGATTCTAAGCCACACCAGACTTTCAGTGGCATTAGGGCTGTCTTCGATTAATGTTAAAGAATAGTTGGAACATTAGTAAATATATAATATATTTACTAATGTATAATATATTTATAAGAATAGTAGTAAAAGTTTGGAACATTTTTTCAGATATAAAAAGAAATGAAACATTAATATATTCTTGCTTGGCTATCCTTTAAAGAGCAGAATTTTTTATCATATTTCCCAGTTTTTACAGAGTTTATTCATTTTTTATGGTATAAAATTTGTTTCATGTTTTTTCTCCTATACCGTAATGTTAAATGGACTATGCCTTCACACATTAAAATAAAAAAGAAAGTATTCTTGGAGTCTTTTGGCATTTTTAAAAACACCATATTGTTAAAAAAGGTACGAGTTATAATATTGCAAATTTCCATAGAAATTGAGGCATTTTTTTCTGTCTGAAAATGTGCTTCACGTTTAGTTCAAGCTGTTTTACTTTTACCGAAGACAGCCTTAACACTGGAAATAATAAGTGCAGCTGAGATTCAAGTAAATATGGTATATCTTAAAAATCATGATTAAATTTCTTATATTTTTCATTTATAAGCAAAATCCAAGAAATTTTATATTTAATTTTAGCTCATTAATGTGGAAAAAGTTATTAATTTTTTTGAAAAAAATAAATATTTTTTACCGGGAGGGGAGAAAGAGCTTAAGTAAATTTTTAAAATAAGAATTTTAGATGTATTTTTTACAGTGTATTTGTGATGATTATATGGAAAATTAAAGAAATTCTGAAATAAATTTAATGTGTATGATGTATGCTGTACTTACTTTTAAAGTACCGATGTCTGTCGATATTGAGTGATATGTTTTATTTCATTTTAAGTTTTTTAAAGTATGAAGATTTTTTTTAAAAGATATAAGATTTTATTTTTGATTCTTCCGTGAAAAGTGATTTTGATATTATGACTTATTCTATCTTGGTTGCTTTAATAAATATTCTTAAGTTCTAATTTTTTATTATTATTTTGTAATGTTGCCTTCCTTGTAAATTTATTCCATAGAAAAATTTCTAGAAAGTAAAACTAAAGATGACTACAGCGAAAATCTGTTATAATTTTTATTGTATTGAATTAAAATGTTTTTTTATTATTATTATTATTTTCTCTACTTATGATCTGTAATGTTTATTTTTATTTATTTTTTATCTTAATTGCAGACCCAGATTGTTGTTTACAGATCTATGTCTAATGTGTTGGTATTACCTTGGGCCAATATTACTTCTGATTCACAGCAGTTGTGGCCTATGCGATCTTCTCAGCATGACCATCTAATACAGTCATTATGTGAACCCATGAGATCTGCATGTTCTACTCCTAACTTTTTCCAAGATAAATTATTGCAAGAACATGGTACATCTATTTTTGCTATGCTGTACAAAATATTTATCATTTATTTTAGTAAAGTATCAAAGAGTTTTAATGTATTAAATTATTTTTTAAACCCTCTCCATTCTTTTTATATTACGATGGGATCATCTTTCAAAATTACATGAAGGTTCTTTTTTAGAGTAAATCATAATTTATTCTGGAAGTTATTCTTATAATTTCCTGTATAATTTACAGGAAACAATAAGCATATGTAAAATCCACAATAGCATTTATTCAAAGTTATCATATCAATACATATCTGTTATCGCTTTAAGTTAATTAACATTACAGTCCGCTCTCCAATTAAAACCTAGTCTCGCTGTTGCTTTTGTGCATCATTAATGTATAGGTCACAAAAAGCCTTTTGGGACCTTTTAAGGCTTTCTCATGAAATAAATAATCTGAAACCTTTCTGGATTTTTCAATAAATACCTATTTCTGACACAAAAATCATTCTTTCATTTGCTGTTATTGAAATCTCCCTCTTTCATTTGCTGTTGGTAATCTCCCTCTTGGCCTGCAAGCTGTATTTCCAGGTGTAATACTGTTCCATTAGAGAAGTATTTAAATAGAGACTAAAATTTCCATTAACAATATATATTAATTATAAAACTCATTGTCTCGAATGTGTGACATAAACTGGGAAGGTGGGCAGTATATTTTTACTTCAATGGTATGGAATTTTTAATATAATTAGTATTTTTTAATATAATTGACTTGTGAAAATGTAAATTTATTGTCAAATGAAATTTTATCAAAACATTTGTCTTGTAGTAAACTGTCTGTAGTTGATGGCTGTTAGTTATTTTTAAGGGGTTGTTTCCATTTAATGTTGAAGAATGGGAACTGAATTCAGAATATTTGTTCAGATATAAAAGTATTCCAATATTAGCATTGTATTCTGGCTCCACTATCCTAATGAGAGCAGCATATTTTATCATACTACTAATTTTTTTTATTTGAGTTAATCCATTTTTTCTTGTATGAAATATGTTTCTCAATTTTTTTTCTCCTATGTCATAATGTTAAATAGACTATTCCTTTACATGCTAAACTGAAAAGTTACATATGGGAAATTTTGAAATTTCAAAAATGCTGTGTTATAAATGGATGTATGAATTATACAATGTGCACACACAAGAGAGTTTTCATGAAATTTGAGTTTATTTTCTGTCTAAAGATGTGCTCCATGTTTAGTTCAAGCTCTTGTACATTTGGTGAAGATAGGCTTCACCATGGTTGGGTAATAAGATGACATGTGAAATAGTACTTCAATTTCTACACTTTCACATTTCCTCATAATGTTAAAGGTTGTTGAGTGTAGCATCTATCTTCCTATTTCCCCATGTATCAGTCTTAAGCAAAGAATTTAAAAAGTGTTAAAATACCAATTTCTGATCACAGCTGACATCTGTGTTATCAGATTACTGTTAATCTAAAGGTATTTAAAATTGCAGCTGCACAGCATTGCTCCTATTGATAGATGTTTATAATTTTTTTTATTGCTGCCACTGTGTTAATTTTTCTTCATAAGTGGTTTGGTGAATTTCTTATTCTTTGAAATAGATTACAAAAAAATAATTTATTATCAATTGACTTTTGTTGTCTTTTTTTAATAATAATTTTCATTTCTTAATAATTTTATTAATAAATTTGTGCATTAACTGAAACCAATTGCATTAAGAAAACTGATATTATTACAAAAATGCTGTAATTTTTATTAAAGTGAAAAATATATTTTGAAAGCATTAAAGAATGTCTGTTGCAATATGCATAAATTTTCTAATATTTTGTGTGTATTCTCAATTTTGTATTATTTTCATACTCTTAGTTTAAAAAGAAAATTTTAAAATTATGTTTTGGAAGATGAGCAATATGACAGAAATGAATATTTTTAATAATGTTTTCTTTCATACTCACTTTTATATATTATAGTACTTAATCTTATCTTTCAGCTAAACCAAATATTTTATGGGTTCTTAAAGTGATGTGTGGGTTGATTGAAAATGTTTCGGATGGATCCACTCGAACTAAACAAGTTTTCTACAAATCTTTACAGTCTACAATTACTTATGTTGAATCTCTCTTTCATTTATATCTGCAGCATTCGGGTATGTAGCATTTTTAAGATTTTGAGGTACTTGTGTATTATCACATTCTTGTTGATGGAAATCAATAAAATTTTGAATTTTAATAACCCAATGTTAGAACTTTGTGACAATCTAAATGCTATATTTGATTTCTAGTTTTGTTTTCGAAAGCAATTTCACCAACAGTGTTTGTTTCCTGCATTTCAATGTACTTTTTTAAAAATGATGAAAATTTAAATGAACCCATTTAATAGAAGAGTAAAATCTATTCTGGCTACTAATTTGCTAATAAAAATGAAGAGTTCAAGCATAGAACTATCAAAACTAGAGAAAGGCAATATATTTAAAAGATTATGGGAGATCAGCAAAATGGCACTATAACAAGCTCAGAAATGGCTCAATATTTTATTTTATTTATTTTTTTAAATCATTTCTAGATGAATTTGTATGACATCAGTAACAAAAAAAATGAAAAATACAGTCAATTCAAATTTATGTTCTTATATTTTTGTAATAACATTTCAATCTGAAGGAAGAACATAAATTGCTGGAGAGTTATGAAAAGTTATTTAAATTTTAAACCCTCTGTTTCTATTCTCATGCATTGAATAATTTTGTTTTTCTAATAATTTTACTGTAAAAAAAAATGTGCTAATATGTTTGCAAAAATATACAAGCAACATTTTTAATATTTTCATAATTTGAAACTTAGTTTTTTCATTAATTTACTTATGTAAGTATATTTCTTTCAATGAAAACAATTATGTAAAAATATAAAATACTTAGTTAATTTTATTAGCTGTTAGCTGCATAATTAAATTAAAAAATAGTACTTATCAGTTAAAGGCACCAATATTCCAAATTACTAAAATTTAAACCAATTTTCTATTAGTGTTAAATGAAAATCATTTCAAGATTTAAATAGATTTTAAAAGTTGCATAGTTCACACATTGATACAAAATTTATTCATTCTGAAATATATTACTGGATATAATTCATAACCAGTATCTTTTAATAGTATGCAGTATGGTGGACAATTATAAAAAATATTATTTTCTACTCATATTTAATAATTATGTGCATTATTTTTATCAGATATATTAATTTAATTATCTAATTTCTTTAAGCTTAAAAAATTTGGTAATATTGTGAAAGTTTGTTTTTGTAGTAATGTATTAAAATTTTTACTGAATTTTATTTCTTTGTTAGAAAGTTTAAATCCTCAATATTTTTTTCTCCCTAGATATCAGTGAAAGCATTTTAGATTTTTATTTATGCCTCTTCTCAGCTTTTAGAATACAAATAGGCCATCCTTTTGTACAGAAAACTATGCAGAATTTCTTAACTCTATTTTCATCGTAAGTAGTATCACTGCTTAGTTTTTTTACATTTCATTTTTTTATGTTGACAATAACTTTTTTAATATAAAATTCTGTTTCGAATTGATTATTATGCAGATGTACATAGTGTTTGAAAGTATCAAACTTTTGATTGGCAATAACTGTTATTCACACAGACTATCAATATCCTAATTTCTTTCTAAAGTGTCCCATTCACCAATATACTTCGGCCGCGGTAGCCTAGTGGTCAAGGTAATGGACTCGTGGCAGGCATGTCACTAATTCGAACATGGTGCTGCTGAAGACCCGCTGTGTAAGGGAGCGATGGATGTTAAATCTGTCGAGAGCTCAAATGTCCTCAAGTTGGTGTGGTAATTAGAAGAGGGGATGCCAACTCAGGTGCTCCCAACTCAAGGTCTTTGACCTTGGTTAAAAATTACAAATTCCGTCACCAAAAGCCCTCATGTAGATAAACAGTGATGTTAATATTCACTCACTCACCAATATACTTCTCCCAGAAATCCTGTTATTTGAAACTCTTTTAGGGACATTTGTTTGAAATGCTGTTCTGATAGGTCAACCTATTATGCATAAATTTTTCTCTAAATTTGAATTTTATCTCTCTGTGGCATCTTTAACTGTGGAAATAACCAAAATCACATAGAGTAGGAAACTTGACAAACTATGAAAATCCTGTGTTTGGCCATGAAAAGTATGTAGATGTATGTTAGCCTGCTTTTCATGAATTTTGTGGACAGTCTTTTCCTTCCTGGATACTCAGGCGAAATTAAATTTACCGATCCATTGCTTATACCTACCTGGTTTACAAGTTCACTGACTTGTCATATGCACAACAATCCTGTTCTAACGAAATCCATCAATAACATTAACTTTTTGATGTGAAGACCAATGTACAATTCACTGTCTTATGTCCAGCCGTCTTTAAAGCAATTCTACCCCTATTTTACGCATGAGACGCTCATAGCATCACTCCTGAAAATCTGTTGAATCTTGATAATCAGAAATCTGATTATTACCTAACTTGTAAATGTAATGCATTTTTTATGTTCAAGCCATTCTGTTATTTTACAAAATAGAAATCTGTTAAGCACTAACTACATTTCTTCACTCAAAGGCTGACTGCTATCAACTGGCACTATGTGTGGTCTGGAGAATTCATGCAGGCACATGAAAGTCTCTTACATGTTTCCAGTAAAGGATGTGTAATTTGCTTCTTTTGTTTGTTCTGGGGAAAAAAAGATGATTATTTTTTTAATGCATCTCTTATAATTCAAAAAGGTGATGCAAATTTATGTAGAAGTGCAAATTTGATTTTTTTATTGTTATATATAATCGTATGTTAAATATTCTTTACATGTATATTTATTTGACCTTATTTAAAAATTTTTTGCTGACTTATTAATTTTGAAATGTATGTTTTTTGTAAATATATATTTTTAATACAAAATAATTAACTGGTAAAAATGTATATTTTAACCTGTTAATTATATTGAATTCTGCTACTGAAATGTTATTTGTAAATCTTTATGTTCTTGAAATATAAGAATTATTTGTCCATGCCTCTACTACTTGAATTTATTCTTAGGCTTTCCTTTTTTTTTTTTTTTTTCCCTATGTAATGCAAAGGAAATATAAGGATTCAAATTTATATATTCTTTTTAAATCTTTTTTTAGAAATCAAGTTATGGAACTGACACTGAGTGAGCCTTCATCGGGTTATAAAGTCATTGAGAAGTAAATATGATTAAATCTAATGTTAATATTTTATTTGGCAAAAGATTTTTGTTGACCAAAATATTATTTGGAAAGTAAACATTGAATCTATTGTTAATCACGTAAAGTGATCGATTTATAAAGAATATTAAGAAATTGATTTTAGTTTCTAATATTAAGAAATTTTAATACTTTAGGCTTCTTCAGTTGTTGCAACAAGTTGTTCAAGAACCTAGTTCCCATTTCAAAGCATTTCTTCCTAGTACAATAAATCTATGTTTGTGCCAAATATATCCATTAATTGCACAGGTAAGAATGATAATCATAAATAGAATTTTATGTTGAGACTATAAATGCTGTCTAGAATTATATCCCAAATAAATTAAATCTCTTAAATTTGAATTTTTTATCTTTTATTTATTTTGAAAAATATTTTTGCAAATTCTTCCATATAAATTATATTCAGTGTTGGTTATTCTCTTCCCTTTCTAATTCAAATAAATTCCTAATTTCCTGTTATAAGGTTCTGTGGTTAAAATAGACATAAAAGACAATTAAACCATTTTGGAAAAATTGGTTTCAAAATACTGTTAAAAATTGATTGTACATCCTCTATATCTTATTTATTTCTTAAAAATAGTAAATAAAATAAAATGTTAACCCCCTAATACTTACTTTCAGAATGGAATAAAAATTTTAATTTTGATTAAAGGTTGCATTATTGATAATCATTCAGAGATTTATTTGAAGTGGCAAAGGGGTATAAATTAGATTGAGGGAAAGTTTTTATTTTTGTCCTATAAGTGCTGAACTACTCATAAAATTTCATTTGAACATTCAGTTTCATTTCATGTTGTGTGCTTTTTTTTTTTTTTTGTTACCTCAAAAAGTTATCTTGTATTTATCATTATAAGAATTAAAATCTATACGAATATTCATTTATATATATAGGATCCTTCATCAGAAGTAAAACTTCCTTTGTTTGATTTGCTGCACAAAATCCTTCTTCACAATTACCGTTATTTTTTCAAAGTCAATGTTGTTAATACTTTAGGAGAATCTGGAAATGAAAAAATAGAAAATGAGCAACATTTTACAAAAATTATGGAAGTAAGTAACTTTCTGGCATGTATGCAATTTTTTTTAAAAAAAATTAATTATTAGATATGTTAATTATAATAATGATTAATAGTAATCTTTTTAGATTATATAAACTGTCAGATTTAATTTTGTTATATATTTTTATATGTCTTTGACTACCATATTTCATATTAATGCTGAACTAAAATTTTATCATTTTAGGCATATGGCCAATCTTTTCTTCAACCTGATATAAATCTTTTTAAACAAAACTTATTATCATTAGAAACTTTGAACAACAAATGGAAGCTCTATTATAAAGTATGTACCTATTTATTTTAATTTACTCCCATATTCAATGCATTACAGTAAAATTTGAGGTGGATAATTTCTTTAACTCTGGGAAAATTAGATTCTTTGATTAAATTAGATTTTGGAATGAATTTCTCTGAATTATTTTTCTCTATTATGTATAAAGGAAAGGACAGCAGAAAATAATAAATTCAGCTACATACCTTACAATTTTAAAATAAGAATTCATTTACTCAACCAGGATTTGAAAAATTAAGCTAACTTAATATTCATTCTGATTTGTATAATGTTACATTCATATAATTTGAAAAATTTACTCTATTTCAACCTTTTCTATAAGTCATATGTTGACAAATGGATTTACATTTTTGTGAATTTTTATACCATGTGTATTACTAATCAAGCTTAAATTCTAAACTAACCAAGACCATTCATTGCATGGAGTAATGAAGCCAGTTGCATGTTAAATTCATTTCAGGCTCAAAATTCTTGACATTGTGTAAATTAGAAGAGTGAAATAACAGCTAATAGATATTATCCTTATAATTTGACTGCAATAAAAAGATTATTGGATCTATCATTTGTAATAGTCCTTCTTTAGTTATCGAGTAACATTAAACTTAGCTTTTTTATGATTTGTAAAGTATAATTTAAACTTAATAACCTCCATGTTGATTTCTTTTTTTTTCTAAAGAAAAATAATTTATTAGATGAACAAGATATTGTACAGTTATATGTTCAGCAGGTTTTTCTAATTTGTAGTCTTTAACTATTAAATATGGGGCTGTATAAAAGGTCCAACATTTCACGATTGCATTTCAAAATATCAATAATCTTGCAATTCAACTTAATGAAAATTTATATGATGCACATTTAATATTTCTTTAATTATGAGAAATTCATAAAATTATTTACAAATGAAAACTACTCTCTCTCCATATGATTACAAAATATGTGTTAGGAATTAGAAATATATTTATGATAATTTTGGTGTTTTGTTCCCAAAAAATTTGTTCATTTGGAGCCTTTTAAATTGCATTCTAATATATTAAAAAAATTTTACGTATATTTATATTGAAGCTAGTTATGAAGTGACTTATTTAAAAAACATAACCATACTGAATAATCTTTTTCTCATTTTAGGGTTATTTTAAGAACATCATGCTTTTTCAATTCATTAGTGTCTTGTTGAATGCTTTAATCTGCAAATCCCATAATTTGCTTAGGGAAGAAATTATAAATACTATCTATAATATGGCATTAGTGGACTTCAATTGTTTTTACACAATATTTTTACCTCGTTTCCTTCAAAATATGGAGAGTTTAGATGCTAATCAAAAAGCGACATTGTTGCGAAATTTTAGGCACGATACCGTAAGTATTGAAATTTTCGCCCTTTATTAAAACTCTGGTCAAGATGTAATATATTAACATTTTGATTATAAATAATGAACATTAATCAAAGAATTAGTAAAATTATTGATTTAATTTTTTTAGAATATGTAAAATAAAATGTTACTTAAAATTATAAATATATGATTTTATCTTAATAAAAAAATATTTACATATATGTGTGTTGCTAACCCTTCAGAGGTTGATGAAATCAGACAAGATCCTTAAGACTGTTGAATCTTAAAAAGTCTAGCACAAGAAGGCGATTTGTATAGATATCTTTTCTAGAGAGATTCATACAACTCAAGATATGCCCGACAGCAGACTGGTGATCCTAACAACTGACACAGATTGAAAAAATCTTTTTATTCTCTTAGAGCAAGAGGTGCTTTATGTGACTGCTAACAAGATGACAGTGTAATCTGGGAGCCTTTACAACACCTGAGGGCTCAAGCTAAATTGGGTCTATTAGCCACATACCAATGATGAATGGAAGGCACCTTTTAGGTACTTTTTTCAGCAAGTATAACTCCAAAAAGGAAAGGGCAAAAAAGGAGGGAGTTGGAAGATTACAACCCTCCTTTTCTAGTTTCTCTACAGTTTCATTTCCATAAAGATTGACCTAAGATGGAATCCACTAAAAATGAATATTGTGGTGCAGTGATATAAATTTCAGCTTATGTATGATGGAGAAATCAGTTTTGTCACCTAAAAAAAACCAGTTGTCAAAGTGTTGGAGCAAGCAATGGCTATTGATTCACTTTTAAAAACCAAGCAGAAGTTTGATAGTCTTTAAGAATAAATTTTTATATGTAATTATGTACATTCATATCCAAAAAAAAGAAGAAAAAAAACGAAGTAACCTGTAGAAAATTTCAGAATACACCCACTGCATAAATTCAATTTTAAAAACCACTTAATGTTGTTATTGCTGAGCATGGTTGGAGTAGTAGATTCAAAGCCATCAAAATAAAAAAAAAATACTTTAAATTAAAAAAACTACTTTTAATTAAAACAAAAGTTAAACATGTTGAGAATCAAGACACATAGCTAGAGGCAATACTCTATGCCAAAACAGAAAAGTCTGCTCACCCTTATTGGATGAGAGGTTGCATTTAATAATAGACAATGCTACTACTTAATGGGTACACAGTCAGAAAATTTTGCATGCATGATGCTGCTACTTCTGCAAAGGAAAACAATTTGGACTTTACTGTTACTTTCTAAGCAATTGAACAAGTCACAGTCATATTGGATGAGAATCATTATTTATTATAGTTACCATTTACCTAAAAGTAATGCATAACTCACCCTTGTACCAGTAAAAGAACATTCCATTTCAGCTTGTATTTACATGTTTAAAGGAATTGGATATACCTCTGTAGGTTTACTAGACAAGTACATAATATAAAAGCTTAATTTTCTTAACAAGTGTGTGATGGTCCTATTCGTGCCCTTCTGCTAATTCTCTTGGGAAAAAATAATTCTTAAACTGTTGTTTGAATTTTAAGCCGCCTTCCATAGAGAGAACTTGATCTTATGTTAGTTTTTGAGCACTGTTTAAACCCTAGCAAAGTGAGTGTTAGACAGGTTGCTATTAGTGAAATTTGCAAAGTGACTGTAGGAAGCCTTGGTGAACTTGTTAGGGAAGCTTTTGATGGGAATATCCAATTAATCTCAAGCAAGACTTGGGGAGTGCTGTTTCATCGGATCACTCAGTTAAATGCTTAATTATTTGTCTTGGAATTTAGGGTAGTTGATTAATTTGACAGCTTCCTCGATTTATAAACTTGTTTGATAGTAATTTGATTCTAAATAAAATTAGCTATTTTTATTACAATGTCTGTTCATTCAGAGACCCAAACTTCACCTGTGAACCTTAGGGTCGTGACAAATGTTAACTTCTATTTTTCTTTTATCACACATCTCTTATTACATAATCAGTATTATATAAAACAGGTGAAAAAGGCAGATGGTTTATTTCATCTTATTTTCAACACTAGTTCCCTGGATATACAGCTAATCACACATATGATGTTGAAGACCTTGCAACCAATTTGATTACTTTAAACAGGTATTGTATAAGCACAAAGCGAATTGATCATGGTAATCAATAGGCCTGCCATCTGCAATTATAAACATGGCAGTGATGATTGCTGCAAAGAAATAATTTTTAGAATGAACATTTGAATGGCCAAGGTACATGAATGCAAAGCAAAATCAGATGATTGTGTGACAGGCCTGATTGTCCTATTGGCCTTGTTGTCTTCTATCCAATGTGCTACAGCTTCTTCCATAGCACCATAATATTTTCTTTCATTTCACAATGCTTGCATGTGGTAGGGTTATGCTCAAATCAGCCTTTAACCTCACATCATTAGCAGAGTCCTCAAGAAGGGCATTAAAGCCCTGTCACACACACACACACACACAAAATTGCCAGCAGACTGGTATTGCAAATGTTCAGTGATTAATCCTATTTCAATTTTGGGAGAAATGATTAACTGATCTGTATGTGAAGGGTTGTGAAAATTTTCTATGTGTGAGATCCTATGGTTTTTTTTCCAAAAGCATACCAATAATTATCCCTGGTGTGATTATGTAGAGTACCATCTCTTACCACAGCAGGTTTTTTGAACCACTCTGCATACTACTCTTAACAGTTCAGTGATATGTCGATGACATCCTGTGCCTCTTGCATTATTCTTTATAGTACCTCATCCTGGGACCATTTTTCAATCAAATAATGCCAGACCCCCTATTCTGTTTGCATATCTCTGAGCTGCTTGTGTGCTGTTGATACTTTTCTTAGCCATAAAGGCCACCAGATTTTCACAATAGAACATGATAACCTTCTTGATTCCTAATTCTTGATTAAAATATCACAGATAATGACTAATAGTTGTCGGGTTCAATGTATTGCAAAATTAGATTGGGAATTTTTAACTCCTTGCATCAACATGTATGGGCATGCATTGCCACCATAAGGAATTCTGCCGAAAATTAAACTATCTGTTGTTACTAACGCCACCTGATCGGCAAAGGCAAGATCAAGGCCCATGAAATTCATCATGGCAAAGGACTAAGTGACGCCAGTCGTTAGCCGTAGCTTTGAGCACCATTCAGGTGACAGAACGATTTAGCTCGGTTTCACCCCAATTTTGAGGGAGAACACCCTTTCTTCTTCCTCTCTTCCTTTTCCACCAACTACATGAGAGGACTTGCGGCTAGACGGCTATTTAAAGTCCCCCCATGCCACGAAGGCATTATACATTTACAAACATCCATGTCTTCTCCAGGATTTCGAACCCAGACTCAACGGCACAGCAGTCAGCCTCACTAACCACTATACCGGTTGGGCGACAAACTATCTGTAAAAAGCAAATGTATTTAAATCATTTCAAAAAGGAATAAAATTATAAAAATATAATTTTTGTCAGCAATCAAAGTTTAATGTTGCTAAGATGCTTTTGTTTTAATCTTTTAGTGATTAATGAATTCTTAAATTTGAAGCTATGTTAATTTTTTCTCAATTTTTGAGACAGTATGCCTATTAATTCTAAAGTTTTATTTCTACATCTAGTGGCTCCCAAACTTTTTCACCTCATGGAATCCCTAGAACTAGAAAGTGTTTTCGTGGAACCCCATTCCATACACATACTTCGAAGTATATATCTCAAAATAATATTTAAAGTAGATCAACATGCTATGGGCACTTTATGTAAAGGCAATTAAAAAAAGTATTGCATTTATTATTAAAAAAATTATAATATAATTTTACTCATTAATAATATTAATTTGTGATCAAGTGTCACTTAACCATACATTATTTAATAACTGGGATACGTGCTTACTTTTTTTTTTCATGCAAACTGTCTAGGTCTAGGCCTATTGAGATTAAATGCAATCGCACTATTTATTCAGAGTTTAATTTGTTTTATACTTTGTTTTTTTAGCCACTCACATTGATAAATATATTTCACTTAAACACAAAGGTCTGAATAGCATTAAAATGTTTATTGCTGTATGAGAAAACCTGTGTATTTCGTATGAATTTTCAACCTAAAATTTAGATGTTCTTGTTAAATTTAGATTATAACATCAGATCTGTTGATAAGTTGTTTCTTCTCCTTCATTATAGGTGTTTTTACCACAATTGCAAAAAAGTGAATTTTCTTTTAAAAAACTGCTTAGTTTTGAAAGGCATTTTGTTAACTAACAAGTAGAAATTATCTTGTGGAACTCGAGATAGTAAACAATAGAATATTCTCAATCTAGTAGGAAGTATATATAAAGATAATGTTTGCATAATAAAGTTATTATATATAAATAAAATTTTCTGTTTTAATGAGTAGGATGAGCTATAGATACTTGTAACTATATAAACTTTATAGAGAATGTGTGAATTCATTTTGAATACATATTTATTTCTTCTCGATTTTTTTTCATTGTGCCTCATGGAACCCCAGGGTTCCATGGAACACAGTTTGGGAACCACTGCTATATGCATTTAATATTATTACTTAATGGTAATCATTATGGGTCTTTTTTCCCTCAAATGGATATTGAAGTTGAAGAAAATCACCTTTAATAATGCAGCTTTGAATACAAAAATACCATAGGAATTGTATTAAATTTCTTTTAACTCAATAGATTTGAACTAAAGCATTCATTGTCATTTTTAAACATGCTAGTTTATAAATTGAAGTGTGAAAATTAATTTGAAAATTTTCATGGAAAATTAATTTTATTTGTTTGATTGCATTTTTTATATATATTTTTAGGACTTGCATTCATTTGCTGAAAGTGTCCAGAAATTTGTGAGTGACCTCAGGTATTATTGTCTATGCACAAATACAGCACTGTGACCATTTAAAGACAGTTATAAATAAAAGAAATTGGGTTAGAAAGAATACCATACTTTGAGTTTTATCTTTAATTTATTTTCAATTTATTACTATTTTTAGTAGACCATTTTCCTTAAAAGATCTTGTGTATTTAGAGGATTTTTAACAATAATTTGGCTAAATATATTTTTCTTATTCAACATGAGTAACTGAAGTTACATCATAAGTTTTGCAAAAAGCAATATTTAACTGCTGGTTCAGTTATTTATTGCGCTATAGTTTCTTTATGAAAACTGCATTGTTTTTTGATTGATTTGTTATAACTTTAACATAAATATGAGTTACTCTCCATTGTATTATAATTTTTAGTTAATCAGAAAGAATCATCTGATTTCAAATTTTGCATTTTGAAAAACAAAGGTATATCACATATAAAAATGTATCCTTTTTTTATTGATTTATTTGACTTTTTAAACAATTTGTCTTTTGATCTTTCATACAGTGACAAGTTGATACACAAGTTCATACATAATGCATTCATTTATATCTTTATTTGTCTTGCTAATTTTCTCAAAAATTACAAAAGTACACTTTGAATTGGCTTTTAAGAACAGATGACCCAGAAATACAGATTCATGATGTATTTTCTACCAATTTGCCTAATTCAATATTATAGCAGTTTTATTTTTTGGTATTGGCGATGTCATTAAGATAGTTTTCACAAATCAATAGTTACCATCTTCCGAATTAATCACGAAATTCTAACATTAATATTAAATTACATCACAGTCCCTCCCATCACATACACACACAAATATAATATTGATTAAGCACATCATTTCTTTTTTTTTTACATCAGTAGTCATGTTAAATGTTATTACTAAAAACAGATTCCTTTTCCCTTCAAATTCATACATTGTCATTTGGCCTTTAACTATTTAAAACCACTGTTTTCAAAAAGTTTAGAAAGGAATTCTTTGATTTCTTTAAAGGAAATGCACTATAGAGAGAATACAGAAAATTATCCTCAGTAACTCAACTACTTTCTAAAAGTAATGTTTTTTTAGTTAAACTCTCTCTCTCTCTCTCTCTCTTTATAACTCAAAAATTTAAAATTGGATGATGCTTTCTAAATTATCTTTCTTGAATTCATGACATTATGTTATTACAAAGGTTTTCCTCAAGTGAAGTAAAGCAAAGTCATTGTGAAAAGTTTTAAAGGGGCATTTTATTCTTGCACTTTTCAACTGTGTGATAGAAATACATATTTGGTGATATTTGATTGTTTTACAGTATATTAAAAGCATTTTCAGTTTATCTGATACTGTCTGTTCTTGAATGATTATTTATTGTGCATATTGATTTTAAAAAATTGAATTGAAATATTAAAATCTATGTATTTTATAACATTATTTTATTGGCATCCTTGAAAAGGATTACATTTGTTTTACAGAGCTTGAAATACAGTAAAGTATCTGTGATGCATTTTTAAGCAATGTGTATTAAAAGGCTTTTCACAAAATACAATTCTTGCAAAGGTAATTTTTATAGAATGCTTTCCTTGATTTTTTTATTATATATGAAAATGTTTCAGTATTTTGTCTCACAAACATTTCTACTGTTTAAAATCCAGTTAGGAGCAAGATTTTTTTTTTTAATGAATATTGTACATATCATCTTATAAATAAGTTACACATTTCAGATCATCGACTATCATGCCAGTCCAACTGTAGCAATAAAATAAGTTCCACTAAAGAATTGTAGCATTTAAACAAAGATATGTTGTAATAATTTAATTTTTTCTTTTATGATGTATTAATGAAATAATTACTCTGTACAATGTTATCGACTGGAAGCAATAGCTATATATTTTGTGCTTTATTGGGATGAATGTTGCATATTTTTATGTCAAAATTTTTATTGTTCTTTTTTAAGTATTGTCTTTGTAATAACTTATTTCTTTAGCAAATAATTTTTAAATACAGAACTATGTTAATTCAAAAATATTTAAAATAAAAGGATTACAGTTTGTGATTAACATTAAACTTTTTTTAAAAAATCAAAGTATTTAGTTTTTAAATTACTAAAAATATGTTCATATTTAAATGATGTTCAATAAATTAGTTTTGTCATGATTCCTTATGCAGCAATATATATTTTCTTGTAATTCGTTATAATTTTTTTATTTTAGAAATGTGAAACATTATTTGTTATGTAAAGTGAGTACATATTTTTACAGCAAAAAGTTTAAATCACATCTTAGTTTTTAAGTACCACTGATTGTTCTATTGTTTTAGGAAAAAAATTAATTTGAAACTTGGAAATGTATTGTGTAATTGCTGTATGACTCTTGATTTTCTTTTCTTTTTTTCCCCGGAAAATACATTGTGGGACCATGAGAGTGAGCATTTTAGTTTCTTATTGTTAAGTTCCTTCTGTACAAAATATTGTATATAATGTAAATATATTGATGTGAATGATGTATATACAATTTTTTATGTTTTGCTAATAAATTTTTAAAATGTCTATTTCTCTTTTTCAATTCCTACTATTAGCTCACACTGTCTATGTATTTATTTATCTTGGTGGAATTTTCAATTGTTAATAAAATACATTTTAGAGTGCTCAATTGAGCTGAAATTTTATATACATGATTGTTTTGGATGACAATACAGTAATTTAATTATAATTAATAAAACCTAGTTGATTAGAACTAATTATTCAAAGAATTACAAATACAGCCACGTTGGCATCATTTTGGGCAACTTAGTGGCCCTTTTGGCAACTTGTGTCAAAACTTGGAAAGGTTTTTTTCTGACATTTTAAAGCATTCATTTGAACTGAAATTTTCTATACACTATTGTTTGGGGTAAAAATATGATAATTTAATTAAAATTAATTGATTGAAACTAATTATTTAAAGAATTACAGATACAGCTCTATTGGTTTCATTTTTAACAACTTGGCTTAAAACTTTAAAAGATTTTTTTTCTCACATTCTAAAGCATTCAGTTGAACTGAAATTTTATATACACGATTGTTTTTTTGTGGATGACAATACTATACTTTAAATTTTTATTAATTAATCATTAATGTTGTGATTCTGTCATATATATATACACACATATTTATATTAATTTAACTATTTAATAAAAAGTAGCTAAAATAAAATTTTTCTTTGTTGATCTAAGTAGGAATTGACTTAATTTATTTTTTTATATAACTTGTTGCTGTGATGCTGTAGCATATTAAACATAAATATTTAAGTCCTTTATATTCACCATTTAACACTTAACTTGTAAATTTGCTGGAAGAAATTTTAGAAGGAAATTCCAGAAATTAAATTAAAGTTAGGCATGTTTTAATTCCAATGTTTGTGCGTAATAAATTGCAATGATAACTATTGTACTTATAGAAATCAACTAAAATTACCTTCTATGTATTGCATCATACTTAATTCCTTTCAAACACTTCTCTGAGAAATCTAAAAGCCTAAATCCAGATGCGCTTAGGGATGTTAATATGTTAAAACAATACCCATCAAACTGAACAAGTTTTCCTCTTAATAATTCAAGACATCAAAAATCATAATAATTGAATTCTCGTATATCTACTGTTTATGTTTCAAAAATAAACTTCAAGTTGAAAAATTTATATGATACAAATTTTGGGTAAAAGGTGAATCTGGATATGTGGTCATCATACCCAAACCCACCATTTCGAAACAAAATGGAAAAGTTCCTTTGTGTATCTCCATTACAAAGATCAGTATCATTTGTGTTAGTACACAGTCATTTCGTTAATAACTAAAAACTGCATCTTTCCACACAAAGGTAGATTTATAACCTCTTTCAATCTTTTTATCTTATATATTTCTTACCAATGTTGAAACACAAATAACTGTGTATCACAATTCCAAATCTGAATGAATATGAATAATATTGAAGTGTGAACAAAATGTTATACCTATTTTTGATTTCACAAAACATACTTTTTAAATTCATACCACCTTCTCCAAAAAGTCTTTACTCCATAACAGAGGATCAAAAGTTACATGATTCACTCCCCGGTGCCACCTTTTTTCACATAGACCCGCATATGCAGTGTATTAAAGGGGGGGAAGGCATAAATAAATTTTCCTCTGAAATAAGTAAATCCTTCACGTCAGGTCATTTTCTTGCATACCAAAGCCTTCGGAATAATTTTAATGAAAGCAACTCAAAGAAAAGAAATATTTTTTTGGAAAAACATATAAGTCCGGGGCATTTAATGCACCGGTTGAGTGAGACGTATATATATACACGCTAGTGCACGCGTTGCACTTAAGGTGTTGAGTAAAATAACTACTTCTATATTTAATTTAATATTTTTCTCCTATTTGTTTCTTTTCCTTTTACTTTGGAATTCTTTATTTTAATTTTTAGATGGGTGAAATATTAGACTATTATATTAATAGAGTGCATTGGTTCTATCAGTTTCAAACAGTACACATCTGAGCATTTTCTCAATACTGTATAAGGATCTGAGTAAGGGTTTTTAATTTTCTTCTATTGGGATATTGAAATTTAAAATAGCTAACTACCAAACATAAAATGGGTAGGGGAAATGTGTTATAGTATGTGGATTTGTTTAGAGTGAAGGGTTATACTTTTTCCGAAATTTTTGTTCAAAAGATTTCACAACTGGTTAATAATTGAATGACATTGTTAGATTTTTGAAGAGGTAAAAGCAGTATTCCATAATTTTAAGCCCATAATTTTTTTCTCCTGTACATGATTTTAAAAAATTTGCATTAAACGGTTAATTTAAATTTGTATATTTTTAAGAGAAAGTTCTTTCATGTACCTGGTGGCATGATCAATATAATAATGTGTTTATATTTCTTAATTGAATTACAATAATTTAATATGGTCAGAGTGGCGCACACAAGGAAAGGGGGGTCTCCGGGTCCGGAACCCTCCCAAAGCCCTTAATTTTTTTCGATTGATTATAATCCTATGTAAACAGTATGTAAAATTTAATTAAGTATTCATTATATTAATAAATTTTATTCATTAATACTAATTATTTATTAAAACTAATTTTTTACTGTTTTTTGTTCCTGAAAGTCGACAAAATTAAAAATATGTTGGGTGGTGTATTGGGGCACGATACGAAAATTGTGGACTTTTGCCCCCGCCCCCCCCCCTTAAAAATTCCTGTGTGGTCCCCCGAGCTACTAAGACTACTACACATCTGTTTAGCATGGATACGGTGAAGTTATCGATGAGACTTTGGGGAATACTGTTCCACTCCTGTCAAAATCCGATTCCCAAGTCTTGGACAGTAACAGGAGGCCTTGGTCTTGCCGCAATGCATCTTCCAAGTGAGTACCAAATATGCCTGATTGGATTATGATCAAGAGAGCAGGCTGTATAATCTATATGCTATATTGTTTCAACTTCAAGTATGTTCTCCACAGTACGTGGTCTGTTATTACCCTGCCTTATAAGAAAGGAATCGCCAATGACTGGAGTGTAAAATATAACAAGGGGTCTCGAGATCTTGTCTGAATACCTTTAAGACATCAAATTGTCATTCCGAATTATATGGCAGATAAATACGTCCACCTGTGCTGATTCCAGCCCATACCATCAAACTACCTCATCTGTAGTGTGATCTACCTCATCTGTAGTGTGATCTTTTCTGAACGAATATTTATTTCGGGTGCCCCTTTCTCAGCATGTCAAAACACGTCTGATATCACAATCTAAACTGAATCGGGATTCGTTCGTAAACAGCACTCGACTCCAGTCACTTTACATCCAATTTCGATGTTCAGCAGCCCTTTTCCTGTTGAAGAAACGCTGTCAGCGGAATACGCATCACTGCCTACGTGCATAGAGATCACCCGCATGAAGCCTTTTTCGGATTGTTTAGCTTGACACTCTTCATCTTGTTGCAAAATAAAAAAAAACTGTCTTAATCTTCGTCGCATTGGCTGTTCTGTCTCAACGAAATGTTAAAAGGATACATCGGTCATTGTTTGCTGTGGTTGTACGTGAACGAGCTTCTGGCCGACGTTGAACATGCCCTGTTTCTTTCAATGAACTTCCTTGCCACTCCAACAGCGTACACTACAGTTGTGTTTGCCCAGATTCCAGACTCCCTTTAATACGCCAAGCGATGAATTTCGGTAGATCTTGTCATGACATTTTCCAGACACCTTTTCTCAAGTGAGTGAATATTAACGTCACACTGTTCAGCTACACGAGGGCTTTTGGCGACGGACTTTGTAATTTTGAACCATGGTCAAGTGACGCTGACGACACCTGAACTGGCACCCGTCTCCCCTAACTACCACGCCAACGTGAGGACGTTTTAGCTCTCGACAGATTTAACGAGCATCGCTCCCCTATACGACGGGTCTTCAGTGGTATTGCGTCGAAAGCCAGAAAAAGGATATAAGAGCAGAAATCGTGATTTCGTAGAGGCGGTTGTTTTTCGTTGTCTCAGTGGTACAATTCAACTTTTCGGCTGCACCTTTTCTCAAAAAAACAGCCCGAGAATCTTCAGAGGAAAGAAGACATCGGAGAGACAGACGAGAAAGGAGACGTCAAGAAAATAAGGACGGGAAACGTCAGAAAAGTGAAGAAGGGATACATGAAGAAATGGATCGTAAGTATATATTTTCATTTCTAATTTTGAGTAATTTTTTTCTAGTGTGTTTATATTTAGTATTTTAAACTTTAATAAACATTTTGATATTAAAATTTAAAAAAAATAAATAGAACGACTTAGCCTTTCATCTCCTTCATTGGGTCGATAAATGAATATGTGGGGAATGCTAATCCACATACTCAGTCAAAGCATGCAACCAAGTTGGACAAGAAAAGTGAAGTTTTTTGAATATCAACATATATACAAAACAATAAAATTAAAATAGTGGTATCTATTTACAATAAAGAAAATATGGTGGAATGGCGGCACCACCTACAAGCAATAAATGGTGATAGCAATAGTAATAAGTATAGTGATGGCACCACATCACTCCTGGGGAGAAAAATAGGTTAAGCTTGAAAAAAATCAGTAAAATGTACTCCCCGTCCCGAACGAATAGTTATGGTGGGTCTCGAAGAACCAATCGTCGGAAGTGAAAGTCCAGAACTGTGAGGATAATTGGCAAGAACGTAGGCAGGCCTTTTACGGTCCACTCTGACACGAACTTCCTCTGTGCAATGCGCAACACAAAAACCTTTCCGATAAGCTGCAAAATGCGATAATGCGCCGCGAATGGAATTATCCCGAAGCACAGCATAGGTGCAAGTTTCCAGATCTTTGAAAACGAATGGTGTACCACGTGCATGACAGGAAGCAGAAACTGGGTAGAACCTACTTATGTGTGTCTAAGTCAGTCGACAAAAGCAGATGTGCTGATTGACTGCGTCTCGGCGGGAAGAGGAGAAATGAATTCCCTTAGTAGACGTAATAGCTCACCATAAACTGCATTCATGGACAAAAAAAAATTAGTCAACCAAGAAGGAGTCGTCAAAATGAAACGAAATTGTACATACGTAATGACTACTTTGATATAAGTAAATGATTAGAAAATCAAAGAAAAAGGCAAAAGAACGGAGGATTTAATACCCTGTTGAACCCCCTCTATATAGCGCGAATGCACGATGCGATACGATCGGGTATTGAGGCATACAAGTTCTGTATGATGTCTTGAGACATTTCCTTCCATATTTGCTGTAACCTTGCCTCTAGTTCGTTCAAACTCGTGGGATGCCCAACTCGCCGTCCAAAATGATCCCAGATATGCTTGATTGGAGACAAATTTGGGGATCGAACAGGCCAAGGAAGGGTAGTAACAGGTGGAGACAGTCTTGTGTCACCCTTGCCGTGTGAGGCCGAGCATTGTCTTGTTGAAAAATGGCTCATGGGAGCCTTTGCATGAGTGGCAGCTCATGTAGTTGCAGGATGTCATGGACATACCGCAGGGCTGTCATGGTGCCACGGATCAATACTAAGGGTGACTGTATATTGTAAGCAATGGCACCCCATACCATTACACCAGTTGTGGGAGCCGTGTGTCGCTATAAATCAAAGACAGGATTGAGACGTTCCCCACGGGATCTCCACACATGAACACGATAGTCATTTTTGCTGAGATTGAATCTGGATTCGTCACTAAAGAGGACCTGGTTCCATTCCGCTGCAGTCCAGTTTCCTCGTACTACTCCAAACGGAGGCGTTGATGGGTGGGCGTCAAGGACAGCACACGTAATGGGCGCCGTGATCCCAAATGTCCTTCAGCCAGGTGCCTTCGTATGGTTCGAGAAGGCACAGGGGCTCCCTATTGAAGGTGCTACCTGTGCCTGGATGGCGGCCGATGAAACAGTTGGCTGTACGCGTGCATTTCTCAAGATGTGGCAGTCTTCTCGACGACTGGTCTGTCGAGGGCGTCCTGAGCCTGGTCTTTGTGTAAATGATATCTCTCGTATCCACTGGTCCCAACACCTCTCACAACAAAATCAGGGCGGCCTAATTGACGAGATACTCGCCTAGTTGATCACCCATCTTCCATCATGCCGATGATTCTCCCCCTCTCAAGCTGCGACAGCTGATCATATTGTCTTCGAAAACGGTGGAATGGCATGTCTACCTCAGCTCTTAATTTGTAAACGATTCAGCACACTCAAACATGCTTTGGTTACATGTTTTATACTCCACAGAGAACGACGTTAAACGCCTTCTACCGGATATACGTAATGCGCAATCACACTGCATTTCTAATCATTTGCATATCTCCCCGACATGTACCTTCATGCCAAGTTTCGTTACGATCTCGCAATTATTTCTTGGTGCTCTAATCTTTTGTCCATGAGTGTAGCTCTGCGGATGAAGGTTGAAGGTCCTCTTTAAAGACACTGCGAATGCCAACTAGCACTACTGGAAGAGCTTCAAGCCAAGACGAGTTGGGGTGCCACATCAAAGAGACCTTGAGCTGTTGATGGACACGTTCAATCATTCCGCTTGAGCATGAGTGGTAGCTAGTTGTACGAGAACACTAGAATGCAGTGAACATGCCGAGATGTTTTAAAAGTTGTGATTCAAATTGACGGCCTTGGTCAGTCGTAATTTTTTCAGGTGAACCAAATCGAGAGATCCAGTTAGCAAAAAGAAGGTTTGCTCCACGTCTTCGGCAGTGATCAATTCCTAACGTTGTAGCAGCGGAGCTTTGAAGGGGAGAGGGGTTGTGTCTCGTGATCTTCGAGCGTTGACAATGTAAACAAGCATGAGCCCAAGCGCGACAGTCACTTTGAACTCTGGGCCAAATGAAAGACTAGAAATCAAACGGGTAGTAGCACGTGATCCGGGATGGCTTAACCCATGTAAAGCATTAAAAACTTGGCGTCGTTCAGAAGCGGGAACAAAAAGTATGGGTCTTGGCATAGAAGTGTCGCATGTGTGTCAATTAATTTTAAAGAATTGTCTCCTGTCTGCAAGTCTAATAGCTCTTTGAGCTTCTGCAATTGCTTTAATATCCGCAGGAGGTGGTGTAACGTAAGCATACGAGAAAAGGTGTCGGTGACAACGTTGTCAGCGCCACTGATGTGCTGGATGTCTGTTGTAAACTGCAATAAATGATAATTGGTTGAGTTGTACAGGAGGTAGGTTTTCACGGTGCTGAAGGAATGCGTACGTGATAAGCTCGAGATTTGTATAAATTGTGCAGTGCTGAGCTTCCAAAATGTGGCGGAAATGTTGGACAGCGCTGTAGTTGGCAAAAAGTTCTCTGTAATAAGCTGGTCACTGTAATTAAGCAATAGTTATTTTTTTTTGTTTTGTTTTGTTGTTGTTGTTAAAAGAAGGCAAGTGGCTTCCAATTAGCATCTACAAGTTGTATCAGTGCTGCTCCCACGTGGTGAGCAGAAGCATCCGTAAAAAGTCCTAAAGGCACATTAAGAGCAGGATGCATGTGACAAGGCTTCTTTGCATTTTGCGAAAACCGTATCGTCCATGTGACGGGTTGGGCTCCTCGAAGCCCTGAAAGTGTAGCATTAAGAAAAGCCTGATACTTTGCAACAGAAGGCAAAAAACGACGGTAAAAGTTTACCATACTTATAAAACGTCGTAAATCACGCGAAGTTTTAGGCACTGGGAAATTTTGGAGATCTGCTGTACGATCTGGAAGCGGGCGAATTCCTTCAGAGGAGACTTGATACCCGAGAAATGACACACTTATTTTACCTAAGAAACTTTTGGAAACGTTCACCAGGAGACCATGATCAAAAAGTCGTTGAAATAGGACGCGAAGATGTCGCTATTTGCAGAGAAAACGAATATATTATCGATATACGCAAAGCAAAAATTAAGGCCATGCAGTACACTGTCGGTGAATCTTCGGAAGGTTTGTCCGGCTTTTCGCAAGCCGAAACTCATAAATGAGTTCGAAAAACCCAAAGGGAGTTGTTATTGCCGTATTGGGTGTGTCTTTTCTTCGTTAACAGGAACTTGAGTGTAAGCCTTGACTGTCGACGGCAGAGAAAACGTTGCAACCCTGTAATCGATGCGATTATGTGATCACAGGCGGGACTCAGGGTCATCATTATGTGAGAAATACTAATCCACATACTCAGCTTAGCTTTCCCAACTTGGTTGCTTGCTTTAGCTGAGTATGTGTGGATTAGTATTCCCCACAAGTATAAAGCTTGCTTGGGAACTAAGGGTTTTCGCGTAAGACTAACCACCTGACCGAAACACCTGCTCAGGACCCAAGGTCACATATACTGATACGGGCACAGAGTTGGCCTTGGCCCTCATGGGCTGTTGCGCCACTGAATTAAGTTATATGAACATCGCATTTGATTTGCTTTACGTTCCTTTATCAGAATAAACAAACATAAAGACTTTGTCTGTATAGTAAATAAACATTTATCTTTATACTTAAGCGAAATTTTTAAAAAATAAATTGTTCAGAGTTTTTTGAAAGAAAGATAAGTTTTGTAGAACATAATTAGGAATTTAATAAAATTACAAATTTTTTATTTAAAATTTCAATATTTACACTTTTATCTGTCAAAATGGAAGTGACATAAATGATTAATTTTTTAAAATTCATATTGACATACTTCTAATTCACAAAATGGAAAATTTTATGTCTTTATAAATATCAAAATCGATAGTTTGAACATTTTTAACCTACTGACTTCTCTTAATCTATTACCATAGGTTTTTTCATAGAAGCAAAAATTAATAACCTTGTATATTTTTTGTAATGATATTTAAATTAAGCACAACCAATTTTACATTTTGTTATCCAATCAAAATTTGAATTTCAAGATTAGAGCTGTAAATTAAATGTAATACTTTTTTTGTGATTATTTGTAGGAAACTTACCAATGGACGTAGAAATGTGGCAATATGGGATACTGCGCAAATTCATGGACGACTTCATGAAAAAGGGGTAAAAATATATTTTTTTTACATAGAACTATAAATATTATAAATAAATATTTTTAAATTAAATGGAGCTAATTGGTTTTTTTTAAAAGTATTATATGAGATTATTTTTTTATATCTTTATATATAATTTTTTTTAGGTAAAAAAAAAAAAAAACACCGTCAAATTCACTTAAGAGGGTTCACCCATGTAATGGTCTCAAAAAATCAAAAAAAAGTTTTTTCATAAATTGCATCCTTAACATGTCTAGAATACGGTGGTAAATGGATTTTTTAAAATTTGAAGTCGTTATAAAGAAGCAGGTGTTATATAGAAGAACAGCTGTTCGGCGCGCTAAGTTAAGATTTCCATTGTTTTAATCGGACTTGAAACGCGTTTTTCTCAAAACTGTGTTTTTCAAACTTTCTTCTATCATATCTCAAGAACGGTTTGACCGAATGATTTCAAATTTATAGGGTAGACTCAGCACATATATAAGCATCAAATAAACAACGGTCATTTCGAAATTCAAAATATTTCTATTTTTATAAAACAAACATAAAAAAAAAGTGTGTATGTGTACTTATGTACGCACGTAAGAAATTATACTTCTTTGGCGTAACAAGATTAAAATCTTTCTAAAAATCTTTAGCAGGGAAAAATGGGCCAAGGACGAAAGGAGGTCACGAGCAGAGTTGAACGATACTAACCTTCAGTCAATCGGACCAGCCAAGCCTGAGATAATCACGATTTAAATAAATTTAAACACCCCCGCACGGGGACAACAGGACCAATAACATATAGGACATTAGACTGTATCTGGGGATGAAGTGAACCAAATGTGACATCTGAGACCAAATATTGAATGTCTCGGTGGGAAGAATCGTTCTTGAGAAAATTAAGACATCCTCCTGAAGAGCCCCCGAGTTATGGTCATTTTAAAATAATTAAAACATTTAAAACAATTAAATAAAATATAGAAGCAGGGCACCCAGCAACTTGAAATTGGGCCTGGTTGTGAGTAAACACAAGAGGAATCCATTAATTGCATTAATCCATTAGTTGCAAATGGGGTGGTGCTAGCTCGGGAAAGGAAAGCGCAATGAATTCCCCCCCCCCCGGAGGGGAACAACTGTGACGTAAATGATCACGTACATCCCAACGATACACAGAGTAGTAGGTGATCCCAAAGTTTCATCCTTCTATCTCTGTAATATCGTTACGTCATCAAAAGTTCAAACCCCATAAGAAAGACATGCGGATTCTAATTTTAGTGATAACGCCCACCCCTTAAGCCCATTATCTACACACGAATTATAACAGATAAAACAACTCAACGAGGAGAACCTATGGTCCGAGTTTTATTAACGAATCTCAAAAATCCTCGGAGCTATGCGGGATTTTAAGAAAATTATAACTTTAAAATAAATTTAAAATGTTAAATATGGGTAAAGAAATGGGGCTATGGTCCTGAAAAAATATATATAGGATGCTCATAGGAAGAACAATCGAATCCAGCCGGTGCGGTCGACCAAGGTGGCATAGGATTCGAGTTATTTCTAGGGAAGCCCTGTAGGGGGGTGGGGGCCAATTCCAAGTAAAGCTCGTGCTAATACGAAAATATGGCGGACCTCCAAAAACAAGTCCCAAGCTCAATTCCTTAGGGGGATGAAATTTTTTCCAATCCCTATAGGGTTAACAGGGGAGCATGATATTTTAGTGCTTAAGGCCTTCTCATGTCTACACAATGAGAATGAAGCAGATGACTGGATGGGTCTCGACGAGTGGCGCACTTGGTTCAAATCTCAAGTCCGAGACTCGAACAGGAGCCAAGATATTGTGAATTTAAACAAATTTAAAAAGTTTAAGACAATTAAAAACTATAGAAGAAATAGCCCTATGAGCATGAAATTATAATAACTGGAAGAGCATATAGAGAGGGATTGAATGAGCCAGGTCCTAATAGAATGTGAGGCTCGGGTACCAAGATAATGGCCAAAACGCTGTAGAGG
>BMAV01024196.1:55431-75480 GCA_019973955.1 Trichonephila inaurata madagascariensis
GTTGCAATTATTAGACAAGTAACGACTTTCTTTTCTATCCCTTTTAACACAACACAGTGCATAGCATCTAGAAGGGCTTCTTTCAGATGCTGGTGGGACAAGACAGGGAAAATAACATTGAGTCAGTTGTACAATTCCAGAAGATTTTGTTCTACTCAATTTTTTATATTTGTATCATTATATGATAAATTTGTTTGAGTCTTTCTACGAATTTTGTTTCACCTCATTTTTTTCTATACAAAACATATAGATTCCAAATTATGATGTCTAGCAAATCAAAGAATATATTATATTTTTTGATACTTATCTAAATTTACCATGAACTTAATCTAAATTTACGAAATAACGGTAACAGATCACAGTCAGTCTCATGAGTGCTGACTGCAATCACTTATACTCCAGTACTAAATTACAGCAGCATACAGTAGGGCTCCCTCAAAATTATCTTGTTTGTGTTAAATTAGATCAGAGATTCCCAAACTTTTTTGTCTCACAGACCCCCTTACCACGTTTTTCAGTTTGGTGTACATCCCTACTTGCGTAATGTTGAATTTTTGAAAATTTATCAACTTAAATGTGTTTATGACCACCGGTACAGAGCTACTTACTTTAAAAGATTTAAATTTCTATCTGTAGTGAAGTATAGAGTTTTCAACTTAAGAAACACATGTTAATTAATTTAAAATTAAACAGATACATAAAATAATTGATTGACAAACAATGTTTATAATGATAAGGGCTCAGTGGTGCACATACGAATTTTTCAGGGAGGGGGTGATCCAGGGTCAAAAGTCCACCATTCTCTCTCTCGCGTATTATACCCCAATATGACACCCAACATATTCTTTTGATTTTGTCGATTCTCGGGAACAAAAAACAGCAAAAAAATTAATTTATTGAATAAATAATTAGCACTAATTAATGAAATTAATAACTAATATTCAATTGAATGTTACCTACTATATACATAGGATTATAATCAATCCAAAAAGTCAAGGGCTATCGGGGCAGGGGATCCAGACCCAGGGGCTTCCCACCTTGTGTGTGCCACTGATAGGGATGAATCTGGTGATTCAATAACAGATTTTCAACATTTGTCAGGTTTACCCCTAAATTTCCTTAGTTAGTAGTGTCCAGTCGACACCCCACACTGAAACTCTCACCAGGAAAAGCAATTAAAAACTTTCTCACAATACTCCGTAGTTTGAGATACATATGTCTTTTTTAAGCCAAAATTGCTGACATCTGTTTCAAAACTTTACTTTTCTTTGTTACTGCCTATTCTGATCATATGAATTCATTGCCTTTTCTGATAATTACCAGGTAAATGCATTCTCAATCCTAGTTTCAAAATCTGAATAAATATAATTTAAATGTTGAACGTAGGTTAAAACGTCATTTTCCCGGCAGATTGTCTGTGGCCAATTGAGAAACTGGAAAAATTCATGATGTCCAATATTATACTCCTTTAGCTTAATTCTAGCAAGGAACGCTGAAATGGTGGTCTTCGTTTTAATAAAATTTATGCTGTCACCATGTAACTGCAAATTAACCACATTAAATTCAGTAAATAAATCTGTTAAATAGGTAAAATTTGGTTTCCATTTAATTAAATTTTCTTTTAAAATTAAAGTCATGATCTGGTTTAATGAGAACTACTATCGCAGACCCCTAAATTATTTTTTTGCTGTCATGGACCCCTTAGGGGTCTACATAGACCACTTTGGGAATCATTGAATTAGATAAACAAGATAGAGCAATCGTTAATAAGATAATCCTGATTCATCAATCAATAATCAATAAAGGAATGAGAATGAATCAATAGAAGGAGAATACTATTAAAAAAAATTGTTACACATGCATAATACTTTTAATTTAAAAAATATACATTACTGAATGAGTGATTGAGAGTTATCTTAATGTTGCACTATAAAGCAACAAATGGGCTACTGGTTACAGACCTCGGACTTTTGAACCTTGATCAAGTGATGAAGACAATATTTCAACTTGCACCCCCTCTCCAAACTAATACACCAAGCCGACAGGAGGGCTTTGAGCACAACAGATTTAACGTGCATCAGCTCTCTACACAGCAGGTAGAGTATTAAAAAGTATATGGATGTTTTTTGTAAATGATCTCATTAAATTTGTTTCAACACCACTGGCGTAGCTAGACCCGAGTGGAGCCCTGTATCAAAATTCTTTGGGAGCCTTTTTTAAGAAAATAAAAATGATTGCATTCATAAAACTTATTTGGAAGTGACAAAATATTACATATCTTGGGGCCCCTGTACCATTGATAAAACTAATACAGCTGTAGCTACGCCTCTGCTCAACACAAAGAACTTGTGCCCACAATCCCACCTTAACATTCTTCAAACACATAACCTTAAATTCTGCACTTCTCTCTACTGTCTAAGGCATCTATGTCCCACTCGTTTAAGGAAACAGCACTATGTAACACCTTAAAACTTATATTTTAAAGACAACTTTTAATACAGTTAAGATATTAAGAATTTTGTTCCCTACTTCTAGACTCAACATAATCAAAGTCAATTACTCAAATCTTCAGCTATTTCATCAACTCTGCAAACTATAGTGTGTGTTTTGACTTATTAAATTTATACTTTTATATTTTTGTGTCAGAAATAACACCTCTTCCACTTAATTATTAAATTCCCCTTCAGTAAATGGTTTTAACCTGCTTGTGATTATATAACTTTTACAGCAGATGTATTGCTTTCAACAAATTTATTGAAAACACAGTTTTGTTTCTGAAGACTTTATTTCTCAATTCCCACAATTTGTCTTCATGAAGTTTTGCAACATATTGGTTATAGACTTTTATTTGTGTCATAGTGGCTTTTAATCTATTTCTTAGCAACTAAAATACACATCAGGCATAATATTTTATTCTTGTTTTGGACACAAAAATATTGAAGTTCTTATTTTCTTGAAAATTACAATGTTAAATGCATTTACAAATTTAATAAAATATAAAAAATAATTTTTAATGAAAGGGGGGGGGGGTTTTTCTATTATCAAAAAAAAAAAAGTTTTCTTTTAAAACAGAGGTAACAGGCAAATATGTTGTAAATTTAAAAAAAAATTAACTTCAAAAAGCAAAATTAAATTTAACCAAAAATGAAAAGACTTTAAAGGCCTGATTTTTTTTAAAGTCTTAATAGGCTGCAACCTATCTAATGACAGGTAGCATGCAGCCTAAGGACCTTGTGCTCAACATGTCTGCTACACACACAAGGGCTATTGGCAATGAATCTCATGAATGGCACACAAGCTTGCACCTTATTCTTGAAGCTTCTATGCCACGTTAATGTTAGGAATTTGAGTTCCAACACATTTAACGCACATCTTTTGCACTGCGCTCTGCAGGTCTTTAGTGACACCAGGACATACTCATAATTCAATAATCCCAGCCACAAGTTCAAGACCATTACCACTCATCTACTACTACACTAAGATGTGATACAACTGTATGTATTTGGTTTTATTTTGCTTCCTCAAAATATTTGTTCATTACAAATGCATTAATCTTAAATAATTTTAATGAGGACTTTTGAAACAAATGATTTTTTACCCCACAAACTTGGTTATTTAAGTATTATATTTGTATATTAAAATACCACTACATATATTAAAAACTGAGCTAACACTAGAACAATCTGAAAACAAAAGGAAGGCTGTTCTATTATAATTAAATTTGATCATATTTCATTCCTTTATTCTAATTCACTCAATATTAATGAACTTTTGATATATTTTTATTGAAGTTCTTTCCCCCTTTTAAAATAATCAAAGCCATTAAAATTATTTTAATAGATCTTCTAAAAAATATAGGTCAACTATTTGTTTTAAAATTTTATCGTTTTATCAAAAAATTTAAGATCTGTAACAATGCAAGCAATTTTATATAAATTAAGATATTTGAAAATACAGCAAATATAATAAAATTAAGAGAATGAAAATCAAATTTAATACACTACATGAATCCAAATAATATTAATAAATTCAAGCAGTCAAGATGATTCAAAGTTTAATACTTACATAGGTTTTGTAATATAGTGTTGTACAGCCTATAAAAAGAAATCAAATTTATAGTAAAACAATTCACATTTTCAAATATTTAATCTTTTATTAAAAAAATTCTTAAAACATTTTAAATTTTATATAAACATTTCTTTTAATTCTAATAAGCTCTTAATACATTACAAAAATGTAATTGATATACTAGCAAAAACACAAAATAAATGCATGCAAAGTAAATTCTAAAACACCAATATACACAAAAATTTTGAAATGCACATAACATACCTGGTCTACATCCAATTTTGGAGCCTTTTTATCTAAAGATTCGAAAATTCTCTGATAGTTTTCTTTTTCCTCTTTGAAGTCGCCAATATTTTCTTTAAACTATTCAAGAGTGTACAACTGCATTAGTTCATTGCATAAAATATCACACATAATTCAGACATTTCAAATTAGGAATTAAAATTATTAGCAATATTAATGATATTTCTTACTATAATTCAGAAGTTTTCCTAACATATATATACTTCTACTTTTTACTTAAATATAATACTTCTAGTGCTGAAATACTTTAGAAGCTTAACTAAAAAAGTGAATATTTACACAATGCAATATATTTCCTCAAAAATCAACACTTTCCCCTTTTATTAATGGTCATTTAAAAAATGTGCAATATTTAGCAAGACACAGGTTCTTCAATAAATATTTAAATTGTGCCATAGAATTAGTTCAAGTTTACAATACTACTTGTGTAATGCTCTTCAAACAGATTCATTAAATCCAAATTATAATTTATATGGCATCCAAAATCCCATTCCCCATTACCATTACTTTTCTAAAATTTTATTTAACACTAGATCAACCAATATCCTTAACTTCTTGGAATAATTGTTAATCCTAATTCTGACAGCAATAAGAAATCGAGTACAGGTTTGCAAGTTTGATAAAAAGCTAAAATAAGCCTTTTTAAGCAATTATAACGCATGCAACACTTTTTTTACAGTATTAATAATTTTGTATTATAAAAGATTAAATTTTGTTTTTTAGGAAAAAACATTGTGTTGTTATTGTAACCATTAACATAATGATTTGCAATAAAAACCAGAAGTAAACCATTCCTGACATTTTCCACAAATGGGTTTAACATGCAAGGAACACACTTATTGAATTTTATTTTTGCAGAATGATGGTTGATGACATTTACTATTCATCTTAACAGTTTTTTTAGATTGTTAACAAGAACTTTTTGTAACAGGATCTATTCCCAATTCAAACAAATCCTCCACAGAAAATACTTTTGCTGTGAAGTTACATGATTATAAAACCTTTTTCTATACAGAAACTGATTTATGTTAAGGGGACATGGAACGATTTACGCAAAAAATTTAATTTGAGGATTTTCAAAAATTTGAGACTGCCTCCTACATGTGTATACTATGTAAAATAGATTTTGTGCTCAAAATTTCATAAAAAGCTAGCCATTTAATTTTTTAAGGAAAAAACTTAAAATTTGTGAAGTGATTTTAAAATGCTACTCCTCCTACAACAATTGACATACACACATGAAACTTGATTTACAAATATGTCAAACTATGTATAACAAAAGTTGGTATGGGTTTTGCAATAACACAAATGGTATTCATTCAATACATCTTTTTATGAATACTGCATATTGAAAATTCCTTAAAAATTGTATAAATTCTCAGATCAATTATTTTTTTAAAAAATTATTGCTTTGATCAAAAATGCATACCAACTTTTGTTACACGTACTATTAGCAATAGGTAAAAAATAGTTCAAAGCATTAGGTGAAATAGAAAAAAAAGCCTTAGCATTTTAAATGGAGACAAATTAGTTATTTTATCTTTCTGAGATAAGTCAGTTTAAAATTTTGATTTGCCATAGGGATGTGAATAAAAATGAATGTAAAAGCTATCATAATTCTGCGTTTTTTATGTTTAGAGCTTTCAAATTTTGTGAGGTTATACAAAAAGATAAAGAATAATTTAGGCTAAAAAAATTAGATTTGATTTTTTGACCGGTTTTTGTCAATTGAATTGTACTGTGTTCCCTCAATATGAGACATTATTTAAAGTCAAGTGAAGAGGGAAACTGAGGATGGTGATTGGTGCCATACAAGGGCTTTTGGTAACATGCATCGCTCCCCTACACGACAGGTCTTCAGAGGTAATGGGCTCAAACTCATGACACGCCAGCCCCAAGTCCGTTACCTTGACCACTAGGCTACAGCAGCCTCACTATCATACAGAGAATAAAAAGTTAAAAGAAGCTAATATTGGAATTGCTGTAATTCAAGACCAAGCATTATTGTAGAGTAGTGATCTGCAAACTGTGTTCCACGAGTCACAATAAAAAAATATTAAGAAAAAATAAATATATATGCAAAATGGAATCAAGTTCTCTATGAAGTTTGTATATTATAAGCATCTATTTATTAAAACTGAAATTTTATTTTTATATAATTTTATTTTACAACACTTATTGTTTACTATCTTGGGTTTCACGAGATAATATTGTACTCGTTAGCACAATGTCTCACAAAACTCAAAAGTTTTCTAATGGAAAATGCACCTTTTTACATTTGTGGGAAAAAACACCTACAATGGAGAGGAAACAACTTATCAAAACATATCAACAGATTCAATGCTAAAATCTAAATTTAAGCAAGAGCTTCTAAATTTTAGGTTGCAAATTCATGCCAATTACACAGGATTTCTCACACAGCTATAAACATTCTAATGCCATTTAGAACAGTGTGTTTAAAAAAATATTTTTCAATGTAAGTGGCTACAAAAATAAAGTATTAAAACAAATTAAAATCAGAATATGTAACGTCATTGCATTTAATCTCAATCGACCTAGACTTCGACAGTTTGTGTAAAAAACACTAGCATATATCCCAGTTACAAAATATAATGCATGGGTAGGTGACACTTGAATCAAATTAATATTATTAATGAGTAAATTATATTAAAAATATTTTAAATAATAAATGCAATACTTTTTTTAATTGCCTTTACATTAAGTGCCTATAACATGTTGATATGCTTCAAATATTATTTTGAGATATATTCTTCAAAGTATGTGGATGAAATGGGATTCCACAAAAACACTTTCTAGTTCTAGGGGTACCACGAAAGCACCTTCAAGTTCTAGGGGTTTAGTGAGTTGAAAAAGTTTGAAAAGACCACTATTGTAGAGTATCTGTAGATAAGCAGAAGATTTAGATTTTAGACATTTAAATAACTATTTAAGCTGAAGTGCTCCCATAACTTACATTGAATTCACAGAAAAGGATTAGAAAAAGGTCATAACAAAGTGTATATTTTAAGAAAATGTCTCATCCTTTAGTGGGTGACTAACACAAGATTTTAATAAGAAGCATTTGGGAACTGTATCTTTGCATGTTGGTAGAAATTAGTTCTGTTTTAGATGCCTTTTACCAATAATACAATTTTTAATGTGTTTCACACAGTAATAGCTGTTTGTTGACTGTTACATTCATCCACTATAAAAACAGAGCTTTCAACAAAAGGTGACCACAACTTGAAAGCAATTGTAAATTTGTCCTTTTTAAGCCAAACAGATTTATAATTACATTGCAGGAACCTCTGAATTAATTGAAATAGTTTCACAACATTATTCAGATGAATATTGGATGATCTTGCTTTATTTATAACAAGTTATTATGTCTAATAAATAGTACAATGCCCCATGAAACTGATTATTTATTCTTTTAATATCTTTTAAGATGGATTCATAAAACAGCAAACATCAAGATGAGTCTTCATTTCCTTTATTATTTTTCTTGGCATACCAAATAAATACTATTTTTTTCTTCAACCGATTTCTTACGGCATCTATCCTAGATATAATCCTTTCCTGAAAAATTTGCTATTAAGTTCTATTCAGAGCATGAAAGTTGGCAAAAGAGCCTAAACATTTGTTGAGTGAAATTATCATCTATTTCTTCTAAGGAATTCAAGCTTTATCCAGGAATTTCACTCTCTTTCAGAAAGAATCACTATTTCCATCATCAGTGTAACTCCAGTTGATTAAGTGCTAAACACTCATCAATGTTCTATTGCATGAATAAAGCATTGAAAAAATATTTGTCAAGCAACATGCAATTGCCAATCTTGAAACAGTGTTACTGACTCACCTATAATGCTATTAAAACAAGAACACGCACAAGTGAAAAAGTACACAATTACTTTCCAATCAGATGCACACAAGAATGAAATAAAAAGTAATACTTTTATAATAGATGTGATGCATCTCAAAATTTTTTTAAGTAATTTCACATAATTTATGAATGTTTAAAAAATCCTGTCCTATTAGTCCTTAGTAATGTAAAAATCCTTTCAAAACTACATAACTATTTTAATAAGATACTGCATCATATAATATAAATGTTAAAATATTTATATTTGAAAATCATTACATTAACCATCTTTATTGATCACTTTAGAATTTTCATTAATAATTAGGAAAAGGGAAAGAAACCTAAGTGGCTAAAATTATTCATCTATTTTAAATATTTAATTATAACAATTTACATCATTCAATCACACAGTGATTTAATATTAAAACAATACATTAATAAACTATAGAAAAAAGTAGACATCTATTATACAGAATGAACACTTTAAAAGAAAATTATCCAAAATATTATCTTTTCAGGCTTACCGTAAAATCCGGCGTATAACGAGCACTTTTAACACCAAAAATAAAGATCGAAATATACGGGTGTGTGTTATACACCGGATATAAAAATGACAGCCTTAAAAATAAAAAGAGATGAGCATAAAAAAATTGGACTTCTACATATTTCGAAATACTGTTTATTTAAAGAAATGACATTCTTAATGAACTTAAAAGGTTTTTGTTCTAAAAGTATACAACTTTTGCAAAAGTTTAGGAAAATACCTCAAATAAACCTCTTCAAAACATAACAGCATTGCATACGTATGTTAGGTTTCTTTGTAAAAAAGGGGGTGCGTGTTATGCGACGAATGTACCTCAAAATTAAAAATTGCAGCTTCAAAGTATGGGTTCACATTATATGCCGGATTTTACGGTTTGCTACAACTACGCGGCAGCAGAGTTGCACAGTGAAGATAAGCAACCTGAATAATTACTATGTATGCCATCGGAAAATTCCTTATTGATCAGCAATTGTTCAATAGTGCAGTTGAGAATTCATCAAAAAAAAAAAACTTCTGAACATTCTAGACACAACATTTAAAAAAAACAACACTTCCAAGCTGATACCACATGCCCTCATAGACCTAAAAACTTGCTAGTAATAGAGTGAATATCCATGTATCATGAATGAGATCGAGATACTTAAGAGGAAATCTAAAAAATAACATCTCGTTTATATATGTGTTGTTCCACAAAATATTCCAGGAATGAGAATAGTATATATATAAAAACACAATTACAGATTTTTTAATTCCAAACAAAAAAACTTAACCAGTGGAATGCTTCAGTAGATTTACCTTTCGTTTTTTCATTGTATCCTTAGGAGGTTTTTCTTTTGGTAATTTGTCAGCAAAACGACCAAGTGATGCAGTGCTGGTTTTAGCTGCTCTTAAAGATCGAGCCAACTAAAAAAAAAAAAAGAATTACAAAAGAAAGTTACTAGCAGTCTAAAAAACTCAATAATCAATTCAGAAATAAATTAAATATTTAAACAGATTATTTTTTAAAATTTTCATCAAACTTTTTCCCAGGTTTAATTTTTAAAAAGTACTGTATTTACTCAAATCCAAGCCACACCCACAATTCTCTACATGTTTTCAAGAAATTTTTTTTAAAAAAATGTGCAACGGTTTCATCCACATACCATGATACTTAAGAAATTTAAAAAAAAAAAACTTTAATGAGAAATAATACAAACTTCATAATTAAGTTATCTCTGACCAGTATTAAAAACTTTCAAATACATACATGAACCTATAATTACTCTAACCGTTAGTATCCTTTCGAAAATGATTGGTCACTCTCATTTGTCACAGCTGACTGCAGAATTGGTGCCAGTGTTGCCATTTTCCCACACAGTGTCGTCTTCCATACCATCCAATGCATTTGTTATACAACGTTTTTTAAAAATAATGTGTTATAGAAGAATGTAAAAGAATTATTAAAGACTGATGAATATTTACAAAGCATTTTTCTTACACCATCAACATGCATTTGTTTCCTCCGTGTCAAATTTTCAGTAGCAGCAACTCTGTTTTCATTTTTTACTGCATATAAAATTGCCTCCCTTTTCATACTTGTCTCATAGTGAACTCATCTTGATGCTATTACTGATATGTTTGATGTTTAGGATAGACTGAATTATATAAATATACTCGAGATTATCTGTGGAATGATGCAAGTGACCAGAATGGACAGTTACATTTTTCTTTTTGAAAGAGAATGAAACTCAATTTCTTCCATCCAACAAATGTTTTGCCTTCGATTCTAAGCTGCACCCGATTTTCAGTAGTATTAACACTGGAAAAATGATACGATTTAGATTCGAGTAAATATGGTACATTAAAAAAGAATACATTTTATAACTGGAGTGAAGAATATGGTGTATTTTAGATTTCATTCTGGCAAACTGTTTATTTTAATAACCCTGATGTATGGAAAAGTGGAATTCTGATTAAATTGCATGTTCATGACTGCATTTCATTCCTTTAGATATAAGCAGATCCCTCCACTCTTTTTTCAAGAGGGAGACAATTTCATAGAGAAAATATTGCATAGTTCTTGTTGAAGAGTTTTAAGGATTCAATTTTTGATTCTTTGTGTTTGCTAAACAGCACAATTCAAATACCATCTTTTAATTTTGGAATGTTTCTTCCATAAATTATTTTGAAAAATATAAGTTGGAATAAAGGGAAAAATACTTCTGATAAAAGTATGCATGGCTAGAGGATTGATTTAAAAAAAAAATTGAATATTCACTAGGCAAGAATGATATTCATTTCATAGTGAAGGATTTGATCAATGAATTTAACTGTGATAAACACATGAGAGGAATGAATGAGCATTGTAACAAATGGTCAATAAGAAAGAATAATAAGTTTGAACAAAACAAATTAAGCACAAATTATGATAAGAGATCAGCAACCTATGGCATGTGTGCCACATGTGACAAGTGGTATAATTTTCAATGGCACTTTGCACTACTCCACAAATTTGTCACTTTTTAAGCGGATGAAGTTGATAAATTTGTAATAAACCTTATTTGAAAAACAGATTTATGGACATTTATGGAATTACAGAAAAATCTTAAATATAACTCTAAAGAAAAATTTACAGCTTTTCTGTAAATCATTGAATGTCCTTGCTAGAGATATTTAATTGCTTGAAGAGAGAAAATTACATGTACTGTTTTCCGCTTTTGTACGTCTAAGTAAAAAAATCTTTCCTCATATAAAAATCTTTAAGAGTCCCCCCCCCGAAAAAAAGTGTTTAATTTTTTTTATTTTTACTGGAGAAATACTTATATTTTATACTGTTTGTGTTAAGAAATATCTTTAAATTATGCCAAATTAATATATAATTAAACAGAAAATCTTTATTATTGACTCCTATTCTCTAATTCTGCATGCATTATCATGGGAATAAAATTGTTTAAAAAATGTCCTACTGTGAAGCACGCTGAATCATATTGGCAGACTAGTTTGGCATGCCACAGCTGAAAGTTTGCAGACCCCTTATCTACATTATAAAGATGATAAATATGCAGGATCAACATGCCAATTTCATTTCTTAGAGATTGATGTTTCAGAGTAAAGTAGCAATTGGTAGTGACTGAAAACTTGTAGCTAATATTTTTGCTAAATCATCATGGGTTTCAGTCCATGTGCCACAAAAGAACTGTCATGTACAACAATTGATATGCATTAAATATATCAAAATTTAAAGTCCTCATGCTGACATAATGCAGAAGTTTAGAGTAGGATGCCAACTCAAATGTCATCCTCATGACTAAACTGTGGATTGAAATTATGAGGGCCATTACCAATAGCTTCATAGTGGGCCTCATAGTTTTAATACATTGGATGAGCCTCTCGCAAAGCACCTCAAAACTGGCCATTTCGACAGTCACGCCAACTTGGAAAGCTAGCAGAGGGAGTAAGGCTCACTAGTGCTTCTCTTCGCTCATATCCACTGATCGCTATTCTATCATAACAGACATTGTTTCCTTTCTAGCGCCTATTTGTAGTCCACTTATTATTTATCTTTGCAATCCAGTACTTAACTATTTCACATACTTTAAATTTAAAAGGGCAAACTATGAAACCAAAGCAATCTCCCAAGTGTCATGATAGGAGATAAAGATCTCTCACAGAGATCATGTGCTTCATACGAACCACATCGACAGTTTTAAAACATATTCAGTCATGGAGTGAAGAGTCAAAGAACACTTTCATTGCGTCTATCAAGAAATCGGCAAGAAAATCAATTCAACTAACTTTGTTTAAAAAATTTGGAGAAAATTATTAATACATAAATAAGAAGTTTTTATGCTTCCAAATTTCATAACTTAGTCATAAGAAACTAACGTTATATAAGATTCTGATTATATTTATAAGCTCTTAAGTTTCTATCTGTTAAGTTTACACTTTTTTCTAAATTTTCTCAAGAAATTTAACAATACTCTTAATATTAAACTAGTTTTTAGATTTAATCTTTAAAAAAAAAAATAGATTCAACATTTTACACAATTTAAATATAAAATACAATTTAAGTAACATTATTTTATTTATTTTTTTTAAAAAAAACCTTTCTTTCCAACATAGTATTTCAAAAAATATTTTTAACAGTATTAAGAAAAAGGTAAACAATATTTAAAAATACCTGGTGTTTGTCAGCTTTATCAATAGATTCCATATTTGTAACTGAAAGGGGAGAAAAAGTATTATAATGCCTATGTAAATAATAGAATGATTTTAAAATGCTTCAGTAAAACCATTATCTTAAGTATTATAGTCTAGTCATGGTAAATATTAAAATTTGTTTTGTGAAACTGTTTTGACAATGTGGTTGTATATGCTCAATAAATTGAACACTAGAAATATAGAAAATTAGGAAAGGGGCAGGATTTTTTTAAAAATCTTAAGTATAATTTGTAGAAAAGGCTAAATGATTTAATAAATGTAAAGACAGCATTTTAAACTCATTTCCACAATGTTATTTTTTATTACTTAATGAAATTTATAACCAGGACTGTGAATTACAATTTCAAGCTAAAAAGCATTAAACTCTGCTTATTTGGTTACAGACAGGGCTTTGAACCAGAACTCTGAACCGGAAAAAAAATATATCGGTTTATTTCGGTTCAGCAATTTTCATATGTTACAGAAATAGATAAAACATATTTTTAACATAATTATTGCAAGAACAAGTGCATGCTGTGAGCAGAAAGCATCAAGTGACAAGGGTACACAAAATCAACATAATCACGAACCCAGTTGCAAAACACGATTTTGATAAAGGATAACAATGCCAATGCTCACATCATACATACTGGTTAATTGTATCCATTCATACAGTGTATTAATTAACAAAAGAATAAAATCTAAATTTTGATCGAATTACATTTTTTGTTTATAATAAATTATATTTTTAGAACAAAAATAAAAATATCCATAAAATGAAATTACTCATTCAGAACTGAACAAATATATTTTTTTAGTTGATCTTTCTAAGTCCTGATTACAAATGAAGGGTAATTTAATATGCAGGAAAACTTTTTAGGGTAAAAAATAATCCTGATAGAGACTGAAGTTTACCTATATTAATTTCTTTTCCTTACAAAACTGGGTACTTGTGCATTAGCGTCACCGTAGCCAAAGTTGTGCAAAGAGAATAATTTTTCTACAAATAAAACAGGTAAGAATCTTTGTTCTTATGATATAATGGGGTTATTTGTGTGGCTCAAATTTTGTTGCAGTGATACTAATACGTAAGTACCCAAAACTGCTATAGTAAATTCTATGCATTCAAGTATCATAATGAACACAAAGAATGAAAACAAAAATGGAATTACAAAACTTTGATAATTTAATATTAATTTTTTTTAAAAAAATCTCATTTATAATAATAAGATGAAAATTCAGAATATAATAACTTTATTTTTATTACCCATAAGGAAAACTCAAATTTTATTAAAAAATCATACAATACATTTTACATACAAATAGCTACATCTTATTGAAACTTTTATTACACTTAGCAATAAGTGCATTTCTTATATAAGATTATCTAATTGATAGTTTTATTCTGAAATTTCCATTAAAATCAACACAATGTTTCAAACCATATTTCAATTGTAAACATACAATTGTTCATATGCCACACAAATATAAGTTTGATTCATTTTATCATGAAAATTATTTAACTATTTATCTACAAATTTATGAAGAAATAATAATGAAAAAACTTTAGATGGCACCATATAGATAACAAAAATATTCACTTAAACTAAAACTGGTGCAGACTTTGAAAACCAGTTTAATACAATTAAAATCACACTAAATAACATGATAATTAATGAAATTCAAGATATAACACTTAAGGCCCAAGATCATTGTTACCTATATTTTATACATTACTTAAAGAAAGGAAAAAGTTATCTTCTAAAAATTAAGCCTAAAATGGTTAAAATTTGGAACTAATTTGATAACGGGGGTAATAGCGCCAAGTGCTGCTTGTTGCTGGAATGAAATCCAATATGGCGGCCTAGCGGTAATTTAATGATACACAATAATTCAAGAGAATTGTTTTGAAATACATTGAAATGTATTTCAAATAAAAAATATAGGAAGAGGTTGAGAATAACCTAGATCAATCAATAAATAATGAACAATAATATTCTGTAATAAAAAGTAACATGAACTAATAATAGTATTATAAGCAGCATATAATAATCTTATAATATTATTTTATCGTAATTATATATAATATTCATATAGTACGATTTTATAACGGTTATTAGAAATAATAATCATATAATATAATTAAATAGTAATTATTAAAAAGAATAACCGTCGAATTGTAAAAAAAATGAAAATAATGCATAAGAGAATTCGTAATACATAACTATAAATAAACATAAGAATAGCTATACATAAACAAAAGAAATAGTTATAAATAAATAAGATAATAGTTATAAATAAATAAGATAATAATTATAAATAAATAAGATAATTATAATTAAATAATAATTATTATAAATAAATAGCAATATTAATTATAAATAAATAACAAAATATGTAATAATAGTTAAATAAATGCTAAAAGAAACAATTATAAATAACGAATATTATATGATGATTACACATAGTAATAATTGCATTTTTTTTCATTATGAATAAAATAATTACATAATGTATGTTAAAATTAATTTAGAATATCAATGACAAAGTAGTGAAAGCTTGCAATATGAAACTTGCACTGCAAGTTCTTTCAACGAGTATAATTGAACAAAGAATGTAAAAAAAAAATTTTTTTAAACGAAAATAAACTATTTATAGCGATAATTAAAAGCACAACACTTATTCTTTTAAGAAAAAAATATTCTAGTACTCACTCATTTTAGAAATATCCATATTCGAAAGTAGCCCAGAATTAAACAGAAGACGCAAATAGAAAAATTAAACTGAAAATGGTTAAATTTTTAAAGATATCGTCTGAAATCAAAGAGTTATAGCGAGAAAAAACGAATAAAAGTTATTTCTAATATACGTTATCCCCATGGGAACCACATCGACAGACGATAAAAATATTAAGCTAACCATATTGTAATATTTTAGCCCATCTTGGCGAACATAAACAACAGCTTGGCGCTACTACCCCCGATATCAAATTAGCACGTAAAATTTTTTAAAAAATGAAAAGCAAAATTTTGACAGAAAATTATATGCAGACACAAGTAGCAAATTTATTTTTCTACTTATTTTTTTTTTAAAAAAAAAAAAAGAATTATGTACAGTTGAAAAAATATTCATTTCTTGTAATATGCTAACATCACAATCAGGCCATCAACAAAATGTTTATAGCTAAATAATAAATTAATAAAATTACATGATACCTCCCACCCTCCAAACTTTGTAGCAATTATTCATGCCTTAAACATGATCAATCCTGGCAGCAAACTTGTCAATCAAAGTTAAATGTGTTTTAGAAAAAAAAATTGCATCGTGTTTGTTTATAATTCATTATCACACAAATCCTATTAACAAAATTCAAAACTTAACTCCATTAACTATTCATGAACAATTTACACAGCAAAGATATAATATGATACCAACCTTTTACTTTAGAAGCAGCAATGTTCTGTAATCTCTTATATTCATTTTTGGCTATTCTTTCCTTCTTTTCTTTTTTATCCTTCTCAAAAAGGTCAATATTTGGATCTATATAGATAAGAAATAAAAATTATATACAGAACATAATTCCAGTCACTAAAATTTTGGTTTACAGATTTTCTATGAGTGGTCAATTCCCATTTCGAAAAGTCTAAGAAATTAACCTTAACATTAATATAGAAAAAAGAAAATATATGGTTCCTATTAAAGATAGTATAATTCAGCCATTCTTTGAAGTTGGTACATAAGGATTCAAAATGACACAAAACTTTTGTTATCTGGGTCCTACAACCAGTCAACATTTGATAATTTAAGGGCGGCCAGCTGAGGGTGGGACACATTGATTGTTTATATTTTAGATTGTTTTGATTTAACAATTTTAATTTAGTTACATATAAATATGCCTTCAGAATAAAATAGTTACACCAAAAATGAATAAGTGATTTAACTTGGAATATAAAGTGATTGCCGTGGAAATTTGCACAAATCTGAGAGAAATGCACCACTTTAAATAAAAAGGCAATAGTTTCATGTTCTTTAGGTGGCCCGGCACCATTTGATCCGAGGACCAGGGGTTGCGGATCACTGCTATAATTGACTGATAATATTGCTGTTGAAGTTTAAAAACTAATACTGTCAACAAATAGATGTTTAAATGGCATTTGAACTTTCTTTAGATAAAGAGAGATACCAAATTACTACTATATGTCTAGTCCTGACCTATGCTTCCAAGACTTGGACCCTCTCAAAGAATGAAGAGGCTACTAATGACATTTGTGAGAGAAAGATCCCAAGAACCATTTTTGATGGAATTAAAGAGGGCAATTTTTATAGGACAAATATTGAAATTTACAATATTTATAAGGACATTGATGTAATAAAATTCATCGCATTAAGCAGAATTAGATTTGCAGGGAATATTTGTCTCTTGGATACCTGCTAGCCCAACATATAAGATCTTCAAGCATAAATCTATGGGTAGTAAAACTAGACGATGATCAAGACTGTGATGTCTGGACTCCATTAACACTGATTTCAAGACCATAAGGGAATGGGTCTGGCAACAAGGAGAACTGCTTGGAAAAATGTTCTCGAGAAGACCCACTCGAGGCTGTTGAAGCAACACTGATGATGACAGTAGACTCCCTATAGTTATTCATTGAATTGTACAAGAAAACAATATTTTAAAGCTTGTAAGAAGAGGGAAATAGTGCAAGGGTGACAAACCTTTATGGATCAAAGTGCCATTTTTTTCTAAAAAAATGTTTAATGAAGTACAGACATGCCATCACATAATCTTGTTGGGATTATTGGGTAAATATAATAAAACTAAATACTAACTCAAAACTCCTTATTTACTACAAAAAAATACATTTTGCACTGCATAGTAGTAAATGTTTTAGTCATATGTCTAATTTAAATTAAAGTAACATTAATCTCCTGTTGTTGCAGATTAGAAGACAATTTATATTAGGGTTAAAAGATGTTACTTTTAGCAGAGTACATGCTGAACTGGAGTCGCATGCCAAAACGGTTTCTAGGAGAGTCTTTAATGATATTCATATCTGAAAATAATGACTTGCAGGCACAGATAGATGAAAATAAGATTAAAATAACATGAGCCAGCTTCTTCAAACAGTTAAATGTGTCTGGAATTGAATTCCATGTTTTCAAAATTTTGTTACAAGCATTTTTACTTTTGCTATGGTTCACTTTTTTTACAAAAGGATTTGTGTCAAAATGTCGTTTTACAGATGATGTTCCACATACCATTGTTCCAGAACATAAAACACACACCTTTTTGTTCCCTTTTTCTCATGCCATAATTCTCAGTCCACCAAGTTTGAAATTCTCTGTTATACTTACTATCTTGCACCTTTTTTTGTTGTTAAACTAGCCATGTTAAATAAATATAACAGAAATAAACGTTAAAATACAGTTGTGTATACGAAAGCGATAATGCGATGTGTACACAAACTTTGCACCACTAGCAATTGTAGTCAACAACGTAACTAAGTCAAAACAATAAATGAATGTGCTCCCTGCCATCAATCACTTGTGTTTGTTTGCAGTACTTCAGAGTGAACTTTGTTATTCTGAACTAAAATGCAAGCCATTTTGGTCGACGACGTGCCAAAAATACTGTGTTGCATACTATCAATGTCACATGTATCACAGGTGCAACCTCCCTCAATGGAACCCAGAAGTTTTGGGAAAATGCTACTACTTTATTAAGGTTAATTGTGAGAGTGAGAAATGTTAAAATACATTAGAATAATTTATAGTCACTATTTATCCAAGTTGAAAACACCTTTTACCTGCATTATCAGGTATTTCCTTAATCCAGTCCTCTTGGTTTTTGATACTGCCATACCCATAACTTGGTTTCCAATCCTGTAGAAAAATTCAAATATAATTCAGAATAAAATAATACATTTCATCTATGAAATTGCCATATATGATTAATACTAACAATCTAAGGCAAATTATTTATGTAAACAAAATTTCATTTACAATGAATATTCAATAAATTTACCTCAGAAACGGGATCCCAAACCTTTCTATCTTTATCTTTCCTTGATATACCTTTAGCCTGGGCAAATTTCTGCCACTTAGTCAAGGGTTTTGGTTTGGGTAGCTTAAAAAGAAAAATATATAATATTACCCAAATTTCATAAGTAGAAAATTACAGTAAGTATAAAAAATAAGGTTATACTATGAGAATTATTTTCTCCAATGTGTAATTCTAAAATCTGTATAGTAAAATTAGTGTAACACAAATGGGTTTTACAGCAATATAAGAACTCAATAAATCATACTTAATGATAAAACAATCACATTGCTTCCATATGTACTTATACAATTTTTTAAAAGTGCTTCAAACTCAGCATTTTACAAAATTAATGTTTTATAATAATTCAGCACTTTTGGTGATTATAAATGGAAAAAAATTTCCAAAAGAACACAAATACTCCAACAGCTCCCAATATGGAAACAGTTAATTTCTTTAATAGTAGAATTAATCAGTGGAAATTAATAAGGTAATCTGCAATAAAAATAATCTAATAAAAAATGATGTTAAAATTATGTAAACACTATAGTAGACACAGTACCAAATGATAAAAATCAAGGCAGCCATATTGTAATGTCCTGGCCCAACTAGCCAAGAATTTAAAACAATTTAGCATATCAAAATCAAATTTGGTACCTTAATTCCTTTGAAAAAAATCAACAGTAAAATAAGCTTTAGATAGAATTTTAATGTCAGAAAAATACTTATAAATAAAATTTGATGCAAAAATATTTTACTTGAATTTTCTTAAAAACAATATGAAAACAGATTTCAAAACCGTAACAAGAAATCAAAAGAAAAATAAAAGTAACATTTTTCCACTAAAAGTAATAGATTCAAGAAATATGATGACATTATTAATAATGCACATGACGTGCATTCATTCAAGTCACTAGATAAAAATTTTAGAACATGTGAAATAAGCAATTACATACAACCAGTTAAGAATGCAAACCGATTAAAATATTCATCAATTATTGATCTCACTGTCTAATTCAGAATATTATTTATTGATTACAGAAACCATAT
>BMAV01024196.1:101254-154687 GCA_019973955.1 Trichonephila inaurata madagascariensis
TCATATGGTGATCGTATATACGTTTTCAATTCCACATTTAAGAATATTTATTAAAAATAAATAGAAAAGTTAAATCTTATACAATAGATGATTGTTTCTGCCTAAAAAAATAGCTTCATAAGGGATGAGCTAGGTAGAAAAATGTACCATGCAGTTTGTTCCCTTTGGTTGATTCTTAGAAGGACCTACTTATAACTAGCATTCATGATTATTTATTTACTGTTGCATTATTTCTTATTTCTCCTGATATTTTTAGAATTGTTAAGTTAGGTTATTATAGTTTGTAATGTAGTATTAATTAAAATATTAGTTCATAGCTTAGTTGATAGTTTTAGGTTAGTACAATATTTCTGTGTGACCCTGTTTAATTTAAATCTTTCAAAAATATTTGACTTTTAGATGTATCAAATTATTAAAATGTCAGTATCTTGTTTGGAAACTTCTATGTAATATTTTCAGGGATGTTCTGATGTTAATATTTTAAATGTAATGTATACTTATATTGCAGAAATTTCATTATTGTCTAAACCAGAGGTTCTCAAACATTTTTGTCTCATAGACTTCCCTTGCTATGTTGCTAATATTGAATTTTTACAAATTTATCAACTTAAATGTCTTTTTGACACCTATAGTATAGACAACTTACTTTAAAATATTTAAGTTTCTAACTGTAGTAATTAATTAATTAGATTAAAATTTAATAAATGCATAAAATAACTGAACAAACAAATGCTTTTAATGGAAGGGATGAATCTCGTGCTTCAATTACAAATTTTCAACATTTGGTATCAATCTTGTCAGATTTAACCCTAAATTTCCTCTGTTAGTAGGGATCAGTTTTTGTTCCCTTTCTTTTCTTTTTTTTTTGGAGATTAACAATCATGCTGAAACTCCTTACAAGGAAAAGCAATTAAAAACTTTCTCACTATGTTCCATAATTCAGGGCAAATAGCAGGTATGTCTTTTTAAAGGCGAAATTGCTTGTATCCATTTCTAAACTTTACTTTAAGATCTTTGTTAGTGCCTATTCCAATCAGTTCCTATTGTAATACGATTTCTTTTTTCAATGTGGCCATATGAATTGATTGTCCATGCACTGTGGTATTACCATAGTCAAAGCATTCTCAGAACTCATTTCAAAATTTGAATAAAAGTTGAAATAAATTTGAAAAATTGAAATTTTCTGAACATAGATTAAAACATCCTGACAGATTGTCTGTGACAAATGGAGAAAATTCACGATCTCCAATGTTATACGGCTTTGGCTTAATTCTGGAGAGAAATGCTGAAATAGTCCCTTTTTTAATAAAATTTATGCTGCCACCTTATAATTGCAAATTGACCTCATTAAATTTAGTAAATAAATCTGTTAAATAGGTAAAATCTATATTACCATTTACACATCATAGACCCGCAGATTATTTTTGGACCCCTTGCTAGTCATCATAGACCACTTTGGGAATCACTGGTCTAAACACATTTCAGTTAGAAATCAATTTCCCTTTGTCGAGTTAGTCACTTAACCATATTATTTTGGTTTAGATAAAGTAAGATTGTTTGCCCTTGTGCTTTTTCTGGCCAACTGTACAATCTTTCCTTTCTTTTGATAAGCTTCTGTTTTACTTGCTCATTTGGTTCCATTCTAAAAATTTTGTTCTTTTATTTTACATGTTTCTACTTAATATTCTTCATCTCATGAGTTTACATGTTTTGGCTAATTTATCTTTATCTTTGACCAATTTGTGAATTTCTTGTTTTTTAACATGTTCCCTTGCTGTTCTATTTATTTACTGATAGTGTGCTTGATTATGATGTATAACCATATTCTGTCTTTTTTTCTGGTGATTTAAATTGAAAAATCACATTTCTTTTTTTAAAAACTGTTACATCTTCCTAAGTGTTTCTCATTTACTTACTACTATGAACTGATACTTTTGTTCTACCTAAAGCACAGTAAATTCTTTATTTTTATTGTTTATTTAAAGCATATTGATTATTGTGTCTGTTTACATAGTTAATTCTTCAGAGGATATTTTACATCATTCCCAACTTAACGGTGGTAACTTATCTGTGCTTTGAAGTTTCTGCTTGAATTGATCCTATTTTCTCCTGTTCTCTTGAGATGCATTGATTGTTTGCCAACAGATTTATAAAGACTGTTTTTACTTTATAAATAGTAGAGTGAAAAGACTGTTCTCATAAATCTACATTTCTTGATTTGTTTTAAAATAAAATCTTTAAATGAAATAATATTATCAAATGTCAGTGTGATGTATATGAGTAGAATCTGCAAACTATTCACCTCATTAAAATTTCGTATGTACACCAGCGTACATGAAAATGGGCTGTATTTTTGTTTTAGAATGTATGATGAACGAATAAAGTTTATTGCAATTAATTTTTAGTGAGAATAATCTCCCCTTTTTTTAAATTAATTTGTTTGCCATAAGACCTTAAATCATATCAAATCGGATGATTGCAGGTTCAAATCCTGTTGTGGACGTCATGTTGCATTTGCATCAACACTTGGCAGAGCAATATATTAACTTAAAACTTCCTTTAATGCTCAGATTTGTTAACCTGTAAAATATGATTTATGGTTTTGGGGTAAACAAATTTGCCTCTTACTTTTAGAGAAAAAAATTCCTTTAACCGAAATAAGCAGTATAAATGTCGTTCCCAACACAAAGTGATGGCGTGAGACGAGTGTTCAGGGTTACAAACTCATGACTAGCATTGTAGAGTCACAGGCTTGAAACCTAGTGCCACTAAAGACCTGCATAGAGGACCTGATGTAAGTTAAATCTGTTTAAGCTTTTGAAGTCCTCCAGTTAGTATGGTGTGGTAATTTGGAGAAGGGTATGCATGCTCACATGTGTTGTCCTTGTCACTAGACAGTGGTTTAAATTACAAGGTCTGTCTCCTGTAGCCCTCATGTTGCTTCACAGTGCGACGTGAATTGAAATAAAATCCTAATGTAAAAAAAAGGGTGAATCTTTTATTTTTAGAGGCTTTTTGAGCAAACATCCCCACTGCTTATCAGATTGTTATCTTAACTCTTAAATTCATTAATCATTAATTAAAAGAGAGAAAAGCAGTATAACTGAAAGTATTGTCCTGAGGAACATTATCTTTTTTAAATTACCTGTTTCGTAAAGGTTGATGAATGTACTACAGTATAACAAATGATGATATGCTTATAATGTAGATAATTTTAAGCACTACAGAATTATTTATTAATTATGGATATATTACTTATGGAGTATATTATTTTTTATATTACTTATGGAGTAATCAATTCCACATTTTCATGTTTTTAATATTTTTTCCCTTTTGAATGTGTATCTGTTCTATATTTGTTGGAATTTGATAAAATTGCATATATTGTTATAATAAATACAAAAGAGTTTCGATGTGTCAATATGAAAGATTAGCATAATGTGAATTAAATATGAAAAGGAAAATTAAAAAATTATTTTTTAAATTTCACTTTCTTATACTTCTAAACATGATATATATATGTGTAATTTTATTTTTTGTATTAACATTTGAATGTGTCTATTTGTTTAATATTTGTAGGAGTTTGATATATGGGTATTTGTTCTATATATGTTGGAATTTGGAGTCCATAAACTTTTCAGATATTATATGTGTGAATAAGAAAGTGACCTGTATAATGTGAATTAAATCTGAAAAGTAAGAAAAAATAAATTTAAATTTGATTTTTTAAATTTAACTTTATTTTTTGTTTCTGAACATGATGTGTGTAAGTGACGTTTATTTTTTGTAATGACATGTTTTACAATGTGCATGTGTTTTGTTTTATGTAATGATCTATATTTCTGAACTGAATATTAGGTAATATTCTTGTTTGACAGGATTCATTTTAATTTTATTTTGTCTTCAGAGATTTGCCAAGCCTAATTCAAATTTAATTTTTCTCCTACTATGTAGTTGGTCTATTTTATTAGAGTACTTCAATGAGGATTTTGACTGGAACATTTTCAGTTTGTTAGGGCTCTGACCACAAGTTATCAAATATGAAATGACAATTTTTGCTTACAAATTGCGAGATTTTTTTTTTCAGTTTTAATTAAAAGGATAAAACTAGATATAATTTGTTAAATGTAGTGTTGAAGTTTAATCAGAAGGGTATATATCAATTTTCCTACAATATTCAAACTGCTGTTTTTTGCACTTGGCAAAAATTTGTATGAATTTTTGTGGAGTGTATGTTAGTATTTTCAGTTTATCATTAAAAATATTTATAAAATTTAAAAAAAAAAATTAAGTTAATTAGCTTGGAACAGTATAATAAATTAAGTTACTACTGGAATAAATATAAATGGTGGTCAGCAGTGGCGCACACAAGGGAGAGATCCTGGGGGTCCGGGGCCCCCCCCCCCCAAAGCCCTGGATTTTTTTTTGGATTGATTATAATTCTAAGTATATAGTACGTAAAATTTAATTTTTTTAAAAAAAATTTTGTTATTAATGATTAGTTTTATTAATTAATGCTAATTATATATTCAATAATTAGTTTTTTACTGTGTTTTGTTTCCGAAAATCGACAAAATCAAAAGGAGCATGATACAAGAATGGTGAACTTCCGCCCCCGGCCCCCCCCCCCCCTCGAAAAATTACTGTGTGTGCTACTGATGGTCAGAATAGCAGAACCTCTTGTGAATGAATCCTGTGTTAACTTGCAGCTCTTGTCTTAAATTTACTTCAAAGTTGAAGTGTACTAAGGGGACTTGTTACGATTTATACAAAAAATTGTGATTTAGTGATTTTTACAATTTTTTTTTATTGTAACCAATTTATATGGATTACCTAAACAGCTTTTGTTCTCAAAATACTAACCATTTAATTTTTTGAAGAAGAGTTTTAAAATTTATGAAGGTATTTTAAGATGCTATTCCTCTTACAGTAGTTGACACTCACGTGAAATTTAATTTACAAGTATGACAAGCTATGCACAACAAAAGTTGGTATTGGTTTACTGCTAGCATGATTAATATATGTAAAATACTTTTTTTTTCTGAATACTTATTGAAAATTCCTTAAAAAATGTGTTAATTTCTAAATTCAACTATTTTTTTAAAAAAAATAAGTATTCCCTTGATTTAAAAATGCATACCAACTTTTGTTATATGTACTATTAGCAATTGGTTTAAAAAAAAAAAAAATTCGAAGCATTAGGCACAGTAGAAAAAAAGCCTTAGCATTTTAAATAAAAATATGAGTTAATTTTTTTCTTCCTGAAATAAATCTGTTTAAAGTTTGTTTGTTTTTAACAATTTTTGTCAATTGAATTGTATTGTGTCCCCTTAAATAAAGACCAAAAATGCATTCTTGATATTTCTGTAATTATCAGTTTTTCATTCTGTATTATATAGCATGTCTTTCCTTACTGTGCACAAAGTTTCCTATGTAGTTACGCATTATTATTTTGTTACAAATATGTTCATACGATTGTACAATTTTAAACCATATTTAATATGAATTATATATTATATTGTGAAAATAAAATTTAAAAAAAACTGGTTATGTGACCCAGGTTAAAAAAAATATGAAATAAAGGTTTTTGCAAATGTGAAAAACAAATTATTTGTTGTAGTTATATATTGCATGAGAACACAAACTAGTTATATTTCTTAGATTGTGATCAAAGCATATTCCGGCATGTACATACTTTTTAACCCTTTGTGGTTGGAATTTCATCTACAAAGAAAGTGGTAGGCAGTCTATTTAGGTATAAAAGAGCACACAGATGAAGTTTTGTGAAAATTGCATGTACTGTTTTGATTTTGTTAGTGTTTCATAAACTGGAACACTGTGCCACCAGAGCTCTGAATAGTGTTGCTAAGTGAGCATTGCATTAATGCACATAAACAAGTAGAAGCTTCTTATGAGTAAAAAAACATTATTACACCTATGTAGCAGATTTGGTATGACCTAGGGTGCACCATGCTACTCAAGGGCAATTCTTGATGCCTTTCCAGTGCTTTGGAAAGACTTCATCCTCTTCGCTTCATTTCAGGAAAGGTTTAGCATAGGGTGACACACATGCAAATTGCAAACCTTCTTGGGATGCATATCAGTAGGCTGACTTTTCCTGATAATGACAGACACATTTTAGGATTAAAGCCAGTAATATAGTACACGGATGCTGCAGTAGCTCACCTCTATTTCCATATTTTTAATAGAGATTTCAGTATTGAAGAGCTAGTGGCTGAGATCGTAGATTCAAATTTAAACAAATCTCCTGAAACTGACAGTATTTATGGGAAAATGATTAGGAATTTAAACCTAGAATGGAAGATGGAGGCTTCTGAATAGTATTAGTTCTTAGAGTTTGGGACAGCTCTCCTGTGAATGGAGAAAAGCTATTGTTATTCCTGTAAGAAATTCTTCCGAAGAGGCTAGCTTCCCAGAGAGCTATAGGCCAATCACATCTGGACCTGCACAGCTTGTCAGGTTATGAAAATAATTATTTTAAAAAGACTTTTTATCTGAATGTACATAACTTTCTTTTGAAGGAGCAATATGGTTTTACAGAGACACACAGTACCACAGATCAAGTACTTTATTTCTATCAGCGAATGACAGATAATCATAACATAATCACAGTGCGGCAGCTTTTCTCTATTTATAAAAGATAGCTAAGGTTAGGCTAGAAGAGAAGGCTTTTGAAATTGGTGGAGAGGTTTTGCCCTGGATATATATATTTTTTAAGAAACAGACTCATTGATGTGAAGTTAAACAATTCCTTTTTGAGGTGCTTTAAACCAGTCTTCTCCAACCTTTTTATCATTGCGAATCAGTCACATTTGATAAATTTACTGCTGCCCGCTAGAGCTCCATGTTAACATATCCATAGAAAGTCGCATAAACCCGCGAGAAGTACACCGCAGTAAATAAAATGGAAATAATTTAACACTAGAACGTCCATCAGTGTCAATTTGACACCAGAGCTTGTTCAGTTTGTTCTTTCTGCAGGGAATTTGAAAATTTTCCGTGACTTAATTATTTTCCATGGTAATTACACTGTAAAAGTTTTGTGGTTCTAGGTTAATTAGGAGAAGTTTTATAATTAAAAATACCTAGAACGTCCACCGGTGTCATTTCGACACCAAGGCAGTTTTCATCATAAATAGCTGTCGTTCGTCATTACTATTAGTAAAACAAACTTCCCAAAGTACTATCACATTTATTTGACCTTGAATGCAGTGTTATTGGGTTAATAGCGAAAACGAATCTTATTCTTCTAAAATTGTTGTGTCTCATTACATAGCATTTGGTTATATACTCATAAAAAAAAATTTTAAAAATTCATTTGATTTTCGAACTTTGCTGAGTAGACACTCTGAAACGATGGCTCGTAGAAAAGGTTTAAGCCCTGATGAAATTGGTAATTTATTGCGAAAGATTTCTGATAATTAATCGGCTTAAATTTAGATTCCGAAGGAGACATAAGATTGAGTGAAAGTGACCGCAAAGAATCTGAAGACAAAATAAATATAATTGATTATATTCCAGTATATCCTGATATGTATATCACTAGAATGGATACCGCATAATAGTAATGTTCTTGGCAGATTTGTGACTTGAAATGTTTTGCGACAAAGCAGTGGTCCAACAAGCTTTGTGAAACATGTCAGTTTCTTGTAATATAAAGCAGTGCTCCGCAACCCCCGGTACCGGGCCACGGATCAAATGGTACCGGGCCACCCGTTTCATTCCAACTGAATTTAAATTCCTAGTTCTATACACCGAATTAAAAAAAAAAATATCTGTGTTCCATTAAATTTTTTTTTTTAAAAAAAGGGGCCCCGAAGGTAGTGACATAAATCTTTTAATGTTTTAAAAAGAAAAGAAAAACACATGAACTATTTTCTCTTTCAGTTAGCAGAGCATCTCTACTTTCTCTCGCCGGCTGCCCCTGGTTCAAAGCATTCCCTTCTCTCCACCCCATTCGAATGGGGGGGGGGCAGCCTCCGCCTTTCTCGGGGATCCGGCCCTCTTGGAGCTCTCTTGTTTCATCCTCCGGTCGGTGGAATCAGATTCCTCGGGAGTCAAAAAGGGATCGCGGGGGCGGCCACGCCTTAACCCTCAAATACACAGCTGCCGAATGCACGTGTGAAGGTCGTTTCCACAAAAAAGACGCCGATCCCATGTGGGGGAGAGATGACGTTACAGTGTGTATTGTGTTTGCACAAATTTAACCCACAAATCAACAAAAATGAGTACCAAACAGACGTCGTTAGAAAGTTTCCTTCGGAAAAAGAAAAGGGGCTCAGTGAAGAGACAGAAATGTCTTCAACATCAAAGAAACGTGTAACTTTTAACAGACAATACCAAGAGTCCTACCTGAAATATGGTTTGGTCGGAACAGGTGATTCTCACAAACCAAAACCGCTCTGCATAGTTTGCAGCGACCAATTCTCTAATGAAGCAATGAAACCTTCAAAACTGCTTCGCCACTTGAACGCCAAGCACCCTGGAGTAAAAGACAAGTCCCTGGAGTATTTTGAAAGAAAAAAACGGGGACACGAAGGACAGAAGAAATTTATGAGGGCCACCACATCAATAAAGGAGAATGCTCTAAGCCATTCACTATTGGTGAAGAATTAATCTTCCCCGCCTCTAAAGACATTTGCCGTGAACTTCTAGGAGAGGCTGCTGTGGAAAAGATAGCACATGTGCCTTTGTCGGCTGACACTGTGACTAGGCGCATTGAGGAAATAGCCAAAGACATTGAGGCGCAATTGTTCGAGAGGATTAATGCATCACCGTGGTACGCACTCCAGGTTGACGAATCTACAGATATTGACAACAAGGCAATACTTCTTGCTTATGTGCGCTATCTATATCAGGAGAATGTGCATGAGGATTTATGTGCACTACCTTTGCCAACCAACACCACAGGAGCAGAACTGTTCAAGTCACTGGATAGTTATATATCAAGACAACTAAAATGGTCCTTTTGTGTAGGCATATGCACAGACGGAGCTGCTGCCATGACCAGACGACTGTCTGGTTTAACTGCTCGGATAAAGGAAGTTGCACCTGAGAGTGAATCTACACATTGTCTCATTCACAGGGAAGTGCTAGCAAGCCAAAAAATGTCACCGGAATTTAACAGCGTATTGATTGATGTCGTTAAAGTTGTTAACTACATCAAAGCACATGCTCTTAAATCGCGCCTGTTTGAGTAGCTTTGTGAGGAGATGGGCACAGAGTACAGATGTCTTCTGTTACACACAGAAATAAGGTGGTTATCCAGAGGAAAATCGCTACTCAGAGTATTTGAATTGAACTTGCAAACATTTCTCTTAGAAAAGAAGTCACCGCTGGCAGCACATTTCAGTGACAAGGTATGGGTCACCAAACTGGCTTACCTGTGTGACATATTCAACCTGCTGAATGAACTCAATCTGTGCCTTCATGGGAAAATGAAAACTGTTTTCAAGTTGGCAGACAAAGTAGCTGCATTTAAAGCCAAACTGGAGTTGTGGGGACGGCGTGTGAACAGAGGCATTTTCGACATGTTTCACACATTAGCGGGGATATTAGGCGAGACTGAGCCTGAACATTCCTTCTCCCAGTTGGTGCACGATCATCTGTCTTTGATTTTAAAATAGTTCGAGCGCCACTTCCCAACTACAAAAGACCCTTGAACTGGTAAAGAATGGATCTACGACCCATTTGTCAACAAATCAGGTGAATATAGCATGTCTGTGCAAGAAGATCAACTGCTGGAGATTACAAATGACTGCGGCCTTAAAACTGCGTTCGAGACAACTCTGCCGGTGTTCTAGAATAGTCATGGCAGAATACCCCGAAATTGCCACCACAGCACTTAAATCCTTATTGCCATTTCCGACAACCTATCTGTGTGAAGCGGGGTTTTCTGTAGTAACAGCAACCAAAACAAAGCAACAGAATAAACTGGACATAAGCAACACACTTCGGGTGTCATTGTCTCCGATTACCCCCAGATGGAACCGTCTCATTGCAAAGAAACAAGCTCAGGGGGTTCTCATTGATTTAACGTTCTAGTAAGTTAAAATGTTAAATCGCTTTATTTTTTGGTGTAACTGTATTTTATTTTGAAGGCATATTTAAATAGAATTAAATTCTTTATTAAATTATTTATATTCTTTATGTATTAAATACAATTAAATACATTTTGCTATAAATCAAAATAATCTAAAATATAAACAATCAATGTCTCCCTCCCAGCGGGCCGCGGTAAAATTATCAAACGTTGACCGGTCCGCAGCGATAAAAAGGTTGCAGAGCACTGATATAAAGGGCCATAAAATATGTTAATTACATAATATTAAAAAATCTTAAAAGTAAACCCTACTGAACAGTAGTCCTGCAATTATTTAGTTAAAACAATTTTATATATTTTATGCCATGGTGTCAAAATGACATCGGTGAACATTTAAGGGTAATCGAAATCCTGGACTTTCTAGTGTTAAGGTTCCACGGGTGGCTCGGTACCATTTGATCCATGGACCGGGGGTTGGGACCACTACTTTAAACTATAATAGGAAGCTCCTTAAAGTCATACACTATTTATGCTCTTTTTATCAGGCATTGAACGAGTCATTTCTAAGAAACGTTAAGTTGGTTTATTTGTAGATGATATTGTTACATAGAACTCTGGCACAGCATCCTGAAGAAATTGAAAGGTGAAAAAATCTAGCCCTTGATGAAGTTTGGGGTTTTGCTGAGAACCACAGATTGAATTTTAACTGCACTTGATCTACGTTTGGTTTCTTTTATTTGTTGAACCGGCAGCCTCTTGAGGTGGAGACATCCAAAATATTTGGGTTTTGTGTTGGATCCAGAGATAATGAGCAATAAACATGTTGATCATCTTGTGCTAAAAGCCAGGAAACGCCTGAACATCTTAAAGTATATTTCTGGATTCGAATGGGGAGTTGATGCTCACACTCTCGAGTACTTATATTTCAACTCATACTCAAGCACTTATTGCACCTATTCTGAAATATGGTTTTCCAATGTAATGTTGTGCAACTGATACAAATCTTCAGAGACTTGAACGGGTTCAGCTTAGTGCTGCTCGAATTATTGCTGGGCTTGTTGAAAAGTGAATAGAAAAAAAAAATCTCAAAGTTTTAGTTTCTTATTTTTCTAAAATTTGTTTATTAGGCTGTATTTGATTAAGGATATTATTAGAAAAATCAAGAATATCTTCACTGTTCAAAATTGAATAGCACAAATATTGAAAAACTATACTTTTTACTGAACTTCATTTACATACTTTCCTACAGAATGCATTTTTACTATCCTAATGACAATTTTACATACAAATTAAAATAGGAAAGGAAAAAAATTAATTTTATGTTTATACTTGAATTTTTATTTTTTATACATACACAATTATTAAACTACATAACCAGAACTACAATGGCAATTTTTTTTAACGATAATTTATTTCCATAATTGTACAAGCATTTGAGAGTAACAAAAGCTCAATAAATGCTTGTGTGTCAATACAAGAATTTGTTTTATTAGAAAAAATTCCTAAATCGAATCTAGCTTGTTAGCAAACACCACAGAGTCTAGCCTGCTTATAAACACCAGACGATTAAGTAAACCCTCCATATAAAATATTTAATATTTTTTATTAAATTGTTTTGTTAGCCTATGTGTTTTTCAATTTACTTTCTTAGTCCGTTCAATCTATTTAGTTTATATAGAAGCATACACAAACTATTCAAATTTTTTCACTTGTGTATAAATTTATTATCAAAGTTCACCAAATTTTGTACAAAAAGGAACATTAAAGAAATATATTTTACACATTACTCCCATTCTTTCTATATACATACATATACATATTTAACAAAAATAAATAAATAAAATACTATAATTATCAAAAATGCTACTGTGTGCTTAAGAACATTTCCAAACACATATTGCCTTATTCCCTGCTAAAAACATATACATTAAATGCTTTGCGTCATGAGATATTTGGAATCCAAATGCTTCTCCAACAACAACATGCCATGAAGCTCCATATTTCTGGTCTAATGTTTCTTTAATAAGACGTGCAACTTTCTGAAAAGGAGATGAATATTTTTTACAAAAAAATTCTGGTTTAAAACTTGTTACAACAGAATAGTTATAAAAATTTTTTAAAATCATAAATTACACAAAATTTACAGAAATAAAATTACAAAAAATATTTCAAAGTATGCATTTGAGAAATTATATATTACATTTTAAGGATATAATATAAATTTCTACGTTTAAAATTTCATAATTTGTGCAATAGACTAATGATTTTTAATACTACACATATGTAAAAAATAAAAGAATTAGAAAACATTTTTAATTGGTTGTTTTAATTTCTTAACCATGTTTTTTTTTTTTTAAAAAAAAAGAGAATAATAACAAATTTTTTTAAGACCACTGGATGGATAGTGGACAATCAATGAAGAATTTCTCATAAATTAAACATGGATAATACTCAATTCCTAATAAAAGGACACTTAGTCTGCAACAGGATTTTTTCTCCAAATTTGATACGGGATTACAGATATAATAAAATCTCAAAACAAAATGAGAAATATTTCTGATATTCTTAAGCAAACCAATCATTAGAATTTCATAATCCTATTGTTAAAAAGCAAATACTAAAAGTAAACTATCTTATATAGCTTAGTTGTTAAGACACAATACTTCTAATTGCACTATCAAACTAGGTACAATTTTCTAGAGCACCGGACTGGAAGGTCTGGGTTCAATGCCCGTACTGCCAAATACCCTTCGAGTACACACGGAGTATGTGCTCGTTAAATCAGTGGGTCCGAAAGTCTTGTGGGCAATCACGAGTGCAGGGAACTGGAGAAAATTTCCTCCCACTTCAGTTCCATGCCTAAATTGTGGAGATAGATGGTGGCGCCATCTATCGTAATGTTCTATCGTCCCTTCGGGAATTTCACCAAGCTAAATCGTACTGCTAAATGGTGCTCAAGGCTAAGGCCAATGACAGGCGTACATCTAGCCCATTGCCATGATGAATTTCATGGGCCTCGATCTGACTATGTCAGACAGATGGCATGAGAGCAACAACAACATTTTCTCGAGAATATCTGAAAAAATTACATTATACATTCAAGTTTTATTATATCTATGATCCTCCTGTAATGCTCCAACTATGAAAAAAAATCATAACTCAGTAGTCTGAGCATCTTGTACAGTAAGAAAAAACATAAAAAATGAAATCTAACTTCACTCCATAGAAAGGAGTATGGTTTATATATAGTGAACAAAAAGCCAAAATTAACATAATTTCTAAATTTTGCTTTGTACTCTTATTAACTATTCAAATATGCTTAATTTAAGCCATAAAATGCACTTATAATAAATAAAAAAAATTTTAAAAAATTGTTATCAATGCTTTAACTGAAAAATTTATGAGTATTAAGATGTATTATGCAAAAATATATTTGTATGAAATATGCAAATCAATGTTATGTTCTGTGACCACCACACAGAAAAGTCTTTAAATTTTTTTAAAAAAAAGTCTTCGAAAATGCAGTAACAGCAGTTGTAAAATTCTGGGATCTTAAAATGAATGTTTCGAAAGATATTTGTAAGTTGATGATATAGTTATGAAATAATGGATTATAACCGAAAAAATTGGAGAATTTTTAAAGAAATGGAAGCTAACTACAGAATATATTACTAAAAGATATAATGAGCTTCAAACTTTTGCAGATAAAATTGCATGTAGAAGATGTCCCAAATTAAACTGTCTTCATAAGATAAATATTTATGCGTAAGATTCTTTAATAAACAGTACCAGAAGAAATAACTCACTTAAAGACTAATTATAACAAGGAAGTATTCTCTTAGATAGCCGGAAACATAATTAAAAAAGCAGATATCAAAGGATGTACAGCTTGTAAGAAGTCATTTGTTAGTGTGTTGTGACGTCTTCAATTGATGTGAACCCCACCCTGCCAATTCATCTGAAATCACCCTATCCATCCATCACCAAACAGATGTTGGATGACAGGTGCAGGTGGCCATGGGGTCATTGTTTGTTAACTGGCCTCGGACCAGCGCAGACATCTGGTCTGGAATATACAATGGCTAAGGAATGTCGATGTCGATAGGCATTCCTTTATGAAAGTTTTGAATAGAAGTTGATGCATTGAGAGTGGGGTTGTGAAGCCCAGGTGTGAGATGAATAGATGTGAGTTATGGCGCCCTTGGATTCGAGACGGATGGTGAATGTGTTCGTGTTTTCCGCGAAATTGAGGGACGCAGGTGGCCCGGGAGCTAGGGCAGACCTATTCTTTGACCTGCCAATGAGGAGAACGAGGGGCGCGTGGTGGACCCGCCCCTGGTGTTTAAAAGGGGTGAATTTGGACGAAGAAAGGAAGGAAACGGACGGGAGACGATCGGACGAGAAGAGAAAACCTGAAGCGACCTGGACGGAGAGAGACTTGGAGAGATAGAGCCATGGAGTAGACTGGAGCCCGGAAAAGCTAGGGATTGACCTCGAGTGATAAAGACTGTCCGCCCGGCTTTGGCCTATTTAATGAATATTCTTTGAAGCTAATAAATTTTATTTATTTAAATATATTAAAGTATGGCTGTAACAAATTTTCTTGGGTACGAATGACTGACGACGTTACAGTGTATAATAAAAAAAAAAATGTTTCATGTGCAAAGGAACATGTATATGTATGTTTTTATCTTTGTAGAAATCTACTTTTTTAGAGATAAATTAAAATTTATCATCCATAGATCAGAGGGTTGCATTATGATCAGTAGAAAACCAATTCAATAGATGCTCCCTAAGAATTCATAAGGAACTGTCAAAGATGGTGACGAAGATATGTTTTGGTAGTGTACATGTGTTGCAGAAGTTCAAAATTTATGTTTTATAGAGGGGAAAATAGATAAGTATATGTAATAATTCAAGCTAATTTCATCTTTCAAGTTTGTAATGTCTTGACCCTTCCAGACTTGCACATAAATAATTAACTGCAGCTTGCCCACCTAATGGGATTTAATCAGGACTTTATCTCTTAAAAATTAAATCTCAGCATATTTAAAGTAATCATACAAAAGATAGTCCACCAATCACAAGATCCCTTCAGGGAAATCATATGAGTTTTGGAACTTCTGGTCTGTGTTTCATATAAAAACCAAGATTTCCTGGAAAATTTGCCTGCTTTTTGTCCTCGTCATGCAAAACACAAGCATGTCTTATACGTGTTATGTGTCATCCATATTTGTGTTTGCGTGTGTGTTTAAATGTGCAATAAAGTGGAATAACCTGCAGCCAAATGATTCCTCATTCATTCAAAATCTTCTATGCTCACTTCTACTCTCGGTCAAATGATCAATAATTAATTACAAGAATTCATACATCTTGCCACGACATTTCATATATGTATCTTGACATTTTGAAGCAAGATATCACTAACACAGAAAAAAAAATGTCTTTTGGAGCTTTTCTGTAAGATAATAATCTATAGCACATTCTGAAGATTTGAGAAGAATGAGATCTCTACTATATTTCTGCGAAACTCAGCCCATCCCAATCTGATTCCAATTTTAGACTTTTTTATGGACAGTAGAATATGTCTATGAACATCTCATCAACCTATAAAGACAAAGAAACAACCTTTTCTTTTTCCTTAAATAGGTAGCAAATCCATTTTCTCCCTTACATAATTGCAGAATTATCTGTCATAAATTAAACTAAATGTTCAAAAGATATCTCACATTTTTAAACTCTACCAACAGAATCATGATCAAATTTAGCAATGTAATAATGCTATTTTAAATTAGACATTTTGCAGTGTAAGAGAAGTGATTACGACTGAATATAATTCGTAATTTGTACCATTACTACCATCAGATGCTGCAAAAGAGCCTTACTCCATGCATTTATCATATACTCTTTATAACTAGAAGCTAGTTCACCAATTACAGCAGATTTTTTAGTCCTAGCATATCTGTATTGCTTGGTAATACTAGACTTTGGACACTTCTCCAAAAAAAGACTGACATGATCAGCTGCAATCATATGGAACAGTATGTTCTACAAGCGAAGATGTAAAAATTACCTGATTGCATTGACTACAACCTTGATTATTTTTAAAAAAATGATCTAATTTCAAGCAACTATTACTTTACTAACCCTTTACAAGGAGCTTTGGAGTTTTCATATGATGAGCAATATCATATCGGTTATGACAAAAGCATATTTCTTAAAATGCATATTTCTTCTTTTGGAATGCATAAATACAATCCAATTCATTTTAATAACATTTTTTATTTTGCTTTTGTTAGACATTGTGGTAACAAAAAAAAACAAATAGTTTGGTAATATGATGCATAAGAAGTATACACACATATCACCATCCATAGTTTCAGTGAAGAGCATCTTGATAAACATATTAACTATCTTTTCATTTGAAGCAAATATGAGTACTTATTGGTTATGAGGATCATGAAACCAAATATGACAATGCGTAGAAAAATGCCAAAATTCGTTTTATATTAGAAGCTGATATAAATAGGGGTCCTTATTTTCAACTATTGTCATAAAACATTATGGTCCATAATTTCAACAATCCTGACAACAAAATGGAAGTCAGTGTTGAGAAGACAGTCTCCCAACTCTTCACTCTGTCTACTGAGCAGCATCTTTTCCACCTAGAATATTAAGGACTTCCTCTTAAATAGGTATCTTTGTCCAAATACCTTAGAATTAATCTCGACAGTAAGCTCCACTGGGGCACTCGCAACACAGAAACATCAGAAAAGGGCCTAAAACGTCTAAATCTCATGAAGAGGCTATCTGCTACCAATTGGGGAGCTACCCAGGATGTTTTATCCATAGTTTACAAAACCTATGTCTGTCTACTGTTCGACTATGGTTGTGAGGTTGTGATCCTGGCAAGTACAACCAATCTTGAAAAGTACGATGTCGTTCAGAACAACGCCCTCAGAATTATAACCGGTGGAGCCAAATCAACTCCAATTACAGCAATGCAACTCCAGACAGTAACTTGTATACAAATTCATTCTCAAATTTTGGGAGAGAGCCAGAAGGGTAGATTGCAGGTACTGGAACACAGACTTCTCCTCTTTCACATGTGGAATTTCATATGAAGAAACACCAATTTATGCTACTGATGATTCGTTGTGCTTCTACACAGTTCTACTCCACAGTCACTACTGCCCATCCATCTAAACAGCTCAATCTAATTAACATGACATCAAATACGGCTGATGCCATTCCTGACGAGCTAAAATCCTGCACTCTAGAAAGGATCGAACAAAGATATCCAGCAAATGAGTGGCTCCATATTTACACTAATGGCTCATACCTGCCAGAAACAAACGGAACTGGCATGGGATGGTTCTGTCGGCTGTTTGAGGGCTCATTGGCTGAGGGAAAAAATGCCACCAGCTATGATGGCGCGGCCTCAGCTGTCTGTGAAGCTACAATGCAATAACTAGCTGCTGGCCTAGCTCCTGCAAAAGTGGTCTTCATAGACTCTCAAGCTGTAATTTTAGCTTTAAGCAGTAATAAACCAACTGACAAACCTTAACACAATTCAGTGCTAAACTAAAATTGTGGAGCTAATCTCATATGGCATAGACTGTGGCCTTACAGTGGGTCCCAAGTCATGTTAGGATCCCCAGCAATGAGAGAGCCAACCAAAAAGCCATGCAAGGAGCTGAAATCTCAACCGGAAGTCCCTTTGACTCTCAGAAGAGCAAAGAGCATTATTTCCACATTCATTGACAAATATATTACCCTAACCCAAAACACCAAGAGCCTTGGAAAGCCATGGGAAATTCTGGCCACTTTAGGTCCAATCCTGAGGTACCTGGAGAGAGCTGAGGCTGTTGCCCACTTTCGCCTAACCACTGGACATGACTTTTGGGGAGTATGCTTCCACTGGCTTGGCCTGCTCCAATGCACTGGACTCGATGAATCTCTGACTGATGACATCTTCAGTCAGTACAGGAGGCTCAGCATCAAATAGTCAAGCATGGGCATTAGATACAAATAAAATAATTTCAATATGACAAACTTCCCACATCTGAGTCATTTTCTTTTTTTTGTGCTACATCTTTCCCTTATTAAAATAAATTTCTATAACTCTTATGTAAATTATGATTCAATTAAAATTCATAAAAGAACTGCAGTAAACAAACACTTAATTGAACAATTCTAAATTTTGAATGGAGCAATAAATACGGTTACATACAAGATATTAATCTGGCTATGTCAACAGAAAGTATGGGTACTTACATATTATCGCACCGATCATCAATTCTATTAATAACTTGCCAAGTTGGCAACCCCGATTTTATATGTGTCCTACGTGCTGAATTGACAACCATGTGTTTCATTTCATAAAATGTCGCCAACAGGTTGCAATAATACATATGTATCAAAATATGTTATTTATATGCTATTATATAAAAGTTTGCACAAGAATTAATGGTAGTATTACACTGCCAAACAATGTTACTTAATGAAGTAAACCATTTGTGTATCATTTAATCAACACACTTGAAATATACTTTAAATACCATTAAATATTTCAGTATTTACATACTGTAGCAAACATGTCATTTTTTAAAAATAACTCACCAAATTGGTAAGCCTGATTTCAAACATGTCATAAGCATTGAATTGGCAACCACGTGTGCTTGAGTTCATATAATGTCACCAAAGTAGTTGAAATAGTACATAAGTACTAATATTTCTATTAAGAAATTCACCAGAACTAACCTCATGGTCACTAGAATGTTTTTCATAGGAAGTGACACATAGGTCCATTGTATCTGTTTTCATTTCTTCTGTCATGTCAGATTCCTAAAAAAATAATTCTTACTGTAAGACATCAAAATTTTTAAAAACATGCCCATACACCTCAAAAAGTATTGAAATGATTATTTTAAACATACAGACTATTCAAGGAATTTAAGGGACTAGGTATTTTTACACATGTACATGAGAAAATAAGCAGTTTAAATAGATGTGTAAAAAGAAAGTTCAATATTAAGAAATACAAGATTCATGTTTAAATAAATTAAATACTTTTACTTAATACTTACTTTTAATAATGGATAGTTGAAAACAACTTTTCGATTATTAACATCTTTATCTTTTGCCACTGTACTCATGATTTAAAAAATTCCTAAAATGTTTAAAAGACAGAATTAGTTAACCATTTGCAATTATGAATTTATTCATAAGAATAAAAATTCTGTACATGAATATAATGTCAGTAGATAATACGATACAAATCAGTTTTCTAATTCTACTGCAATTAGATATATTATACAAATTATTAAAACCATAATTAAGTTTAAAAATAGATATGTTTCATCTTATATTTCTTAAACTAAATAAATATGATGAAATTTTTTTTTTATTGGATAATATCCATTACTTTGTGGCCATTTAATAACTATTTCAAATCTGTGAGAATACATATAAGGTTGGATCATCATATGGACAAACAAATATCTATGGCCTAGTCATACTGCTATTTTTATAAAAGATTTGTAAATAAAATAGTTTTCAGTTGGCAACTGTATGTAATAAACAAAAATATACTGACTTTTATATGGCTATAAATTTAGTCCATGCCCGCACACACACACAAAGAACATAACAATATAGTAGTTTTGATATTCATTTGTTGTTCATAATGTTTTAAAACTTAAAATCGTTTGAGGGAGTCTTAAAGTAGGCTTATTTGGACCTGATTATATATGTTTCTTGAGAGGTAATTTGTCAGATAAATATATAACATTATATGCATGAATTTTTTAAAAGAAATATAATTTTGCAAAAATTTCTCAGTCATTTGGATGTTTTTATATAAGGGCTCCCAAAGTAAATGCTGCAACCCCCAAGGAACAGCAACATTTTCACAGAGGGGCTGTGGAATATATTAAAAGTTATTTATTTACTTACATTTAGTCATACTTTAATTTAAGAAAAGCTCCATAAAAAAAATCATTGTTCTAAAAGAATGCTGTGAGTCAGAAAAGTCCGATATCCATTACTTTAAAAAATTAGGCTTCCAAACTAATTTTGCTTACTTAAACAGCCTAACTTTTATCTGTTATTTTAATTGTTTATTAAGTTTAGTGAACATCAACATTTAATTACACAGCAATATTTTTTATTGAAAGACTGAATGTAAAAATAGCTCTAACTGTATTGTAATACAGGACTACACAGAGAATCTGAAAATTCTGATAATTTAGACCCTATAGTATGATATGAAAAATAAGAAATCTACATATAATATGCACAAGAAGTAATGACAGTCAACAAAAGCAGACAATAGAATAAGTGATATTCAACAAAACATTAGATATTTAAGGACAACTTTCCATCATTATAGTAAAAATACTATCATATGATGCTGTTAAAAACTAATAAATGCTGGGTAATACCTGATTAAACTTAAAATAGTATTTTCAAAACCATCTGATGATTCCCCCTCCCTTAAATGTAAAATAAAATTACTTTCTAACATTGCAAGTCATCAAAAAAAAAAGGGAGGGGGGATTTATTAAGTATGTAATCAATTGTATATTAAATATACAACTAATTTTATTATTTAAAAAAAAATCACAAGGAGACTGGGATGCATCTTTATTAAACTTCAGAAGTATGGTCAACATCATCATACACTGCTTTAAATATATATTTTTTAGAGGTCATTCCACTTATTAAAATATGGGACACATTTCCCAATCTTCAAATTAAAATGGACAAAGGAGACTATATCATGATTTTTACTCACTTGAATAACTAATGGTATTTGATGCAATAATTTATAATATCAAGTCATACTGCATCAGAAATTCTATTCAAAATTATATATACATTAAATTACTATAAAATAACTTTAATTGGAACTTTGTCACATATTTCAATTAATTTATTTAAAAACATTCATTTAAATTTATTACTTAATTATAGTGATCCATTAATTTATAACACCCACAAAAACCTTCCTTATAGCCTAAACTTTGTTTATGAAATACATATAGCTAAACTGTAAAGTTTCAACTTGAACTTTTGAAAATACAATTGAACAAAAACTAAAAGTATCTAATAAGTTCATTATTTTATACAGAAAATACAATTCAATGCTTGTTTCATGTCTCAGGGAAAAAAAAAAAGTTGTAATTTGTAACATGTATTTTTTAACAATGTTAATTAGTTTTTAAAACATTTTTTCCATTTACAAAAATTTTACGTCATAGAGAAGGAAATTATATCAAAACATACTTTTATATAGGAGCAATTACTTTTTAAATCGGTGAATACTCCATTCGAGAAGGATACTTTTTCTAAACCAACAAGAAAATAATTTATATTGACCATTAAGAAAAAAATTTCCAGTCTGCAAAATAATTTCACAATAAAAGACAAAAAAATCAAAAACCTTTGTTGAATTATAATTTCTTACGCTTTAGAGAATCCAAAATTGCTGAGACTGCAAGATATTCATGTTTTCATTTATGCCGATATTAAAAGAATATACCCAAATAAAGATTTCAAAACAAATTATTTTTTTTTTAACTTTCTCCAAAAAAATTGCCTATTAACACAGTATGAAATTTCATTACACCAGTGTTTTACGAATTCTTATAAATATAAAAGTAATACAACGTGGTTGAAAATATCCTCAAAATTTTTTATTTCATATACTCCATTTATTCGAATTTTCAAAACATTCTAATGTTTACAAAACTTTTGAAGTATCCTGTAAATATTGTGTTGCCGACTCGAAACTCATAAATATTAATTAAATATAACCTGTCTTTCTATCATTCAATCTGAAATTTAAGTATTATATATATATAATATTTTGTGATAAAATAATCATTAAAATGTTCTTTATCAATTGAAACAAATATTTATTTTATCAGTTAAGAAGTTGTTAGCAGACATTATGACGAATTCGTATTATTTAGAAAGGTAGTGAATATTCTAGAATCGTAATCGAAATATCTCGACCTTTCGAGATTTGAAATGACGGCACTTTAGTTCTTGTTTCGTCATTTAGACGGTAGTATATAAACAAGTCAGTGCGTGGTATTGTTTACTTGTTGCGAGTCATTGAGTTGAATATTAGCTAAAGCGTAAAATATCTTTACAATGTCCACTAACATTTTGAAAGTTATTCCACTTTCTCGTATAGCTTTGGAAAAATGTCGTGTCTCCAAAGCAGCGTATATTCCTATCCGAAGTTATTGGCGTCGCAGTGCATTTTCCGAGTTATCGTCTGCCTTGAAGACTATGGAAAATCACATGCGGGATATGGACAGAGAAATGAACAGATTCTTCGATGAATTTCAGCGAGCAAGTCCTGTTAAACTGGCCAAAGTATTTACACCTTTAGATTGGTCTCGTACCAGAGAGATCCCTGTTATTTCTAAAGACGGAGATGGTCGTACTTTTAAAGTGGAAATGGATATGCAAGGAATGCAACCAGAAGATATTAGTGTCACTCTAAAAGATCAAGAACTTACGATTGCTGCACGTAAGGAGGAAGAAAGATCAGATGGTTCTCGCTTTGTGCGCGAAAGTAAATATCATTATACCGTGCCAAAAGAAGTGAATCCGGAAGCAATAAGATCTTCATTTGTTGAAGGTGTACTTACTATTGAAGCTCCTTTGCCTGCTGTTGAATCCAAGGAAATCCCTGTTAAAATTGAAAGCTCCAATAGTGACTCTGATTCTGAAGGAAAAAAGTAGTGACACCTTGAATATTAATCATCACTTGAACTGTTTATATTTTCAGGGTAACTATGTTTATTCATTCAAATAGTAATTTTCTTGAACACATGTACTTAAATTTTATAATCATTCAAACTTAATGTTTGGGTCTGTATCTTGTTCAAATTTGTATTTTTGAACTGTTATTTATAAAATTTGAAGTGAAACTTTGAATTGCTATTGATAATGAAAGATTGAAATGATAATTTATCCTAAAATTGATTTTAAAAATTGGTGCTATTTAACTAAGTGCATATTTATAGCTAGTATTTTTTTATGCATGTATATTGAATGTGTAAAAAAAGTATTTTCTTGTATTAAACTAGAACAAATTACTGTTTCTTGTATATTAGTCTTTTTTTAAAAACTTTGTCTAATTATGTTCTTCAAATGTCATTTTGTAATATTAACTAATATATTGGGGCTTTTACATTAATTTTTCTATTAATAGAAACTGATAAATATTTGATATTTTTAATGGAATTTCATTCATATTGTATAAACGTAATTTGTAAGATATATAGAAATATCGGAGAAATATTCAGAATTTTTTTTCTATAGAAATTCTCTCCATTTAGAAAAATTCATTCAAAATATATTGTAATTTTTTTTTAAATGAAATCCTGTAATCAACTTTAAATCTTAAGGTCAACAAAAGCTTTAATATTAACTTTGAAATAATCCACTACTAATCAATGCATGACTATCTCAATGATATGAATAAAATGAAATACATATTATCTTGTTAATTTCTTACTTGGGTTTACTCATTTAACATTTTGTGTTCATTATAGAAATATTTAAACTTAATTGAAACATGAATAAGATGTTTTAAATTTTAAATAAACTTTATCTTTAAGTTATGTATTTATATCAAACTATATAAGACCTTACTTTTCTTCCATTTTACTAAATATCATAGTTTCAAATAATGGTACTTGCGTATTAGCGTCACCACAGTAAAATTTGAGCCACACAAATCATGCTTTATCAAAATTGCATGAAGATTCTTGTGCTTTTTATTTGGGAAAAAAAAATGTCAGATTTTGGCTATGGTGATGCTAATATGAAATTATCCAAATAATCAATAAATACAGAAATCCAGATTTTTAATGGAGAAAAACTATTTTGTCAAAAGCCAAGCATTAGAAAGTAGTATTGAGGATTAAAAATTCAATTTTAATAGGCTTTTTTAACCTCTAAGCCATTAAACAGCCAGATTACAGAGCAAGTAGTAGCTTGTGTCTAACATTCACTATGTGAGCTGGGCTATATACATATAAATGATTTTTATAACGGATACTCCTGTGCCAAATGTGGCTTATGTACCATTGCTTTCTTTCAGGTCAAATGCATTGAAGAATGAGCTAACTATAAACCTAGGATGGTATCATACATGAATATGCAGTAGAGAATTTAGAGGCAAGCAATTCAACATATTTGATAAAGATGGGAAAAGTTATTAATTGGTTGTAACAGATCTTATTGACTAAGTAGTTGGACAGAAGATTTATTGCGAGTTGACTGTGCTATTTCCTGAAGCATTAAGATTATTTCTTTATACAATTGAAGAACTTCTAGAACAATTTAAATTGGACATGTTTAACCACCTGACATATAGCCATAAGTGAATTTTTGAAAGACTGACTGCAGACTAAAAGCTCTCAAACCAATAAGGAGCTTCTAAACATTCAGGATCATTTCACATCACTGGCAGCAACTTTCAATGCAGGCATTGGGAAACTATTGATATAACAAATGCTTGAATTTTCATAGCGATTATGTCAAAGCAACCATTTGTATACAGTATATGGTAATAAATACATTTTTTCCAGTTTATAAATATAATTTAATGCCTAATACACAAAAGAGAATTTTTTTAAAAATTCAAATTGGAATATGTAATCACATACAAAAAAGGTACATTTGTTTGCACAGAAAATTTGAAATTGATTTTCGTGAGAAGTAACTTTTTTCCCTTACTGTCCATCTTCAAAAATGTTACAAATTATTTCAAGCAGTATAGCTTTTTATTTCCCTTAAACACATTTTATTTTTAGATGTTATTTTTTACCAATTTCTTCCTGTAAGAAATGTTTACTCTTGATATGTTATTTACAACTGTTATAAAATTACCAAGAAAATTATTGCACCTGATTGTAATACTGCACATCGGTAGTTCAAAAACTTTTCTCAATATTTGTTTAAAGTACACAAGTGTACTAAAAAATTTTTGCTAGATGATATTTGTAAGCTTATGTGCACGATTGAAGTATTTTAATTTAGTTTAAAATATTGATATTCAGTCAAATCATTAAAAGTAATATATATATATGTAAGTGTTAAATTAATTCATATATTTACCTTTTTCACCATAATTACAAATGAGTCTTCCTTAAGTAGACATTGCCACATGACATCGTATGTAAATGATATCTTTCACTCCAGCCATTTTACTAAACAGTATTTCATGTACTTTTATATTAAATTCCAATTTTTGGATATACTCAGGGTTCTTTTCTATTAGAGATGATATTTTAATAATCTTTCATAAAATAATAATACAATTATTAGAATGTTATTACTTTTGTATATGTATAGGAATGGTTTTCTACTATTAGCTGCATATCCCAATGTTTTTATTTAATGTAAACTGTCAACAGTACAATATGCATGCTGTTATTAAGCTACACAATTAACAGCTTTAGACCAGTAGTTCGAATATCTTGACTTGCAGTGCTTTTTATGTGAACTTAAGATTTTCCACAGCATTACTAAGAAAAATAAAAACAAATAATTGTTATGAATATGTAATGAACAGCAAAATATTGAACAAATGTGTTCTTTAACCCTTTTGGGACAAAAGGCACAAATGTGTGTACCACTGGAGACAGGTTTCTGAAAGGACAAAGGGTTTTTTGCTATAAAGCCCAAATCTAGAAAATTTTAAAATATGAATGCCTTATACTCCATAGAGCATTATTGAATATAAATTACTGAAGTTTTATATGTTTGGTATTTGCTTATAATTTAATGACTTAACATTGTACACAATTGAAATTCTATGACACTCGTGAAGATTACCCTAAAGACTTATTTTATAGTTAATATATTAGAATTTGAAATACATTTAATTAATCTACAACGTATATAAAAAAAAATTCCATTCATTTTTCAAGACCATAGAATTGGCAATATTATATGCAATTCTTATAGACAAATTAAAAATTCAAAGTACTGATATTCATTCTCAATTGCTTAGAAGTAGTTATGCAAATTAAATCCCTCATGTATCACAATTTTTACACTGTGATAAAATCTCTTTATCTATCATATGCTAGTTTTCAAAGAAAAGAAAATTTGAGTTCTGTTTTCTCTCTATCACAGAAACATAACATATATAACAAAAATTCAAATGCGAAAAAAAAAAAAAAACACTTTTGGATTAAAAACAAAATACCAAATATGATATAAACAAATGTTGTGTGATCACATACAATTTTAAAAAAAACCACACACAAACAGAATTTGTTTATTTTACATAATTTATGATGCTATACATAAAAAGAAATCTGACAGAAATTCCTATTTTTCATCTCGCTGAATGTAACTAGTAATAGACAAAAAACTTTTGAACCAGAGGTTTTCTCTCTTTTTTGCTGATTTTACTCTAATTGATCTGATAAAAATTTAGTAATTTATAAACTTTTTAAAATACAACCACTTTTTTTTATACATGGCAAAAATCAAAATTTAAGACAAACTTGTATACTTAAAATGTAATGAAAATGCATAAAATAAAATCCAATTTTTATTTACATGTTTATTTTAACATAACTACATTTACATAAAAACAAACAAATGTAATACATGAAAATTATACAAAAAAAATAAGATACATCTTTTAAATATTTTGAGAGTATATTTAAAAGAAAATCTAATAAAAAGTTTATGAAATGAAATTATTTAATTTCTATTTATACATTTATCTTAATATAACTACATTTTTATAAATGGAAATAGGTGCAATACATGAACATTTAAACAAAATTTTTTTTTAAGAGTCAGGTCTGAAACGCTTTGTTGGAGGTCCTGCAGGACTCTTTATGAGCCAATCTGTAAGTGCATTACTTTTTTTCTTCTCTGCTTCCCTGAAAAAAGAATTATCAACTCAAAAATTTATAAAACATACTATATTCATGAAAGATTGTTTTGAGAGAGTTTAATAAAATTTTCTAAATGAAAAAATACAGTATATTTCAGGATTATTTTTCCTGCCCCCCCCCCCTTTTTTTTACAAATAAGATTACCGTTTTCACTTTATTTTCTTTTAATATAAGCAAAGATTTGAAAAATAAATGAAATTTTTTTTTTTGAAAAATCAACATATATCTAACAATCCCATACATAAATGTCACTCTTCATCACTTCCTTCGACATCTGTTACAGACTACCCTCAAGTTACCTGTGGTCAAAAATAATACAAAGCAAGACACTGATTCAGTGTTCTTAATATATACAAAAATGGTGTTCGAAATTAAAACTTAAATAAAAATTGTTATTAATATTTATCAATTCATTGTTATCTATACAGTCCTATTGTTAAGATTCTAAACAATTATTTTGGAAAAGTGAACTCCAAATAAAGAAACAAGCATTAATAAATTTTAACAAATAAGTTTTATGAAAACATGAACCAATGAGAGAGTATTAAATATATAATTTAATGCAAAGACAGTAATTTTTTTTAAAAAAAGAAACTTTTTTTTAAATAAAGACTTTCTGGTGAAACCCAGCATGCATGATTGAGTAAGATATTAAATTAACAGGGGGAAAAAAATCCGTCAAAGGAAAAAAGTATAACACAGAAAAAGGACTTTTTAAAAGTCTCATGAAGGCAGGCAGTCTAAACTGCAAATAAAAACTTAAGAGAAAAATAGTTAACTAAATGTAGATATAGAAACAAATCCTAATGAAAATTACATTTCCATAAGAATTAATAGATAAAAATTACTCTTGATGACATGGAATATTTGGTAATTTTAACATCTCATTCAAATTTACTCTTAAGTTATTTATTAAGGTTTATTCATTTCCTTTATAATTAATTCACATGTATTTTTTCAAATAATCACAATATTTAACAATTAACAGCTAAATTTCATCAGATATGACAAATAATTTTACAAAACTTGAAACATTTTTTAAACCTAGATTTTGATTATCGAAAATTTGCAATAAAATTTTTTTAGCTTTTACATAATTATTTTTGAAAAATCTTGGAATAATTTTCCATCTATTCTGTATCCATAGCTAAATTTTTGGGTCATTACACACAAATATTGAAATAAGCATAGAATGCTAATTACATATGCAACTTATATTTTCTTACTTTTAGGTTTTCATTAATTATCTTATAGTGGAACAGATTCTGATAATTAATGTTCACAAAGAAAACAAAAATGTTTTGAGATTTTAGAAAGATTCAATAAAAATTATCTTAAAAAAAAAATTCCATATCTTAAAAATGTTTCCTCACTAAGCTGAATTTATGTTAAGAAAATTCAGAGCATATGTTTAATATTATTGAATGCTTTTTATATAAATAATTATAATTTTCCTTTTTGAGTGATGCATGGGTTTAGTGCAAAGGATTTTTTTTAAATATGCATCCTTTTAACATAGCAATTGTATTTCTTTTATTTTATAATAATTTTTAGAATTATATTCTCATTTGAAAAACAATGTATTAAGAAAACTGTAAAATTTCTGATTAATATAGTTGTTTCAACAAAAGGAAATAGACATTTAATGCACAAAATTATAAGATTTTGTTTAATACGATAATTGGGTAATTTAGAGAAACATTGTAAACTCTTACCTAAAAGGTTTCACACATTCACTGGAATTATTTCTTGAATTGCCAACAATCGTAGACACAGGATGCATTTGTATATCCTCCATTGGTTGCAACATAGAAAGGGCCTAGTTAAGAAAATTATTTAAAAATGATTATATTCTAAATTGAAACCATAAAATATTTTTAAATGATATGCTAATTTTTCAATAATCTGAAGAATTGAATAATTATTTTGCTACACTACACATATTCAAATTGTAGTATTAACAAATTTATTTAATAAATGTATATTTAGATATAGTTATGGGTGATAGACAAAAAATATATATATGGAAGTGATATTTTTCAGTTGATACATAATTAAACACAAACACAGTGATGCAACAGTCCATGAGGGTCAGGGCCTACTGTGCCCTGAAGTGCATGAGCAGATGTCCCAATCAGGTGGTCAGTCTGAAGCGAAACCCTCAGTGTTTAAGTCCCAAAGCAAGTTTGGTACTCATCTATCGATCCACTGCAGTAGGGATGAAAGGCTGAGTCGACCTTGCCCAGACCGGGAATAGAACCCGGACTTGTGATGTGGAAGCACGATACGCTACAACTCGACCACTAAATAATTTATTATAAACCTTCAAAATAATTAAAAACAATATCATTTCATTGAGATATGACAGTTTATTCACACACAAGTTCAATATAGGCAGTGGCGCAACATACACCCCCGCATCTTGCGGGAAGGGGGGGTGCAGGATTCTAACAGGCCCAAAGCCTGACTGATGCCCAGTAAATATTTAAACTTATAAAACATTAAAGGTAAAACCTAACAATGTAGAGGGAGGGAAGGGCTAATATTCTCCACTATGTCCCTGAGTGTAGGTGGATCTGTAAAAAATATTTTTGACTGCCAATTTAGACAGCTTGCAAGTACACTGGACTATGAGTTTGTGTGTAATCAAAAGTTAAAGGTAAAAAAAATACCAATTTGGTGCATTGAATCAAAAACTTCAAAAAAGGTAATACAGCGTATAATTATTCTCTTGTTTTATGGTTGAAATTTGAAATTTTTCCATGGAAAATTGAGTAGCAAGTGAACAGTAGCACACTATTTCAGCACTATGGGAAAAAAATTGCCTTTATTTTTATTAAGCAATTGGTTGACATTTCTTACAAAACTGAAGTTGAAAATTTTTAACACATTTTTATAAGTTTCACTTGTATGAAACGGAATCTTTGAACTCTATTTTTACCCACTTTAAGGGTCAGATTAATTCGAAATTTTGCACACTTGTCAAGGATCGATGACAATATAATAATTTCATAATTTTGTTCCATTGTCCTCATCAGAATAATCAGGAATAATGATTTGGCAACTAATTCATTATACCATTTCCAGATATGGCAACTAATTCTATATACCAATTCCAGATTTGGCGACTAAAAGATAAAGAGTAACCCTAAAAGCAAAAAACGCTTTTTTGCATCAGCAATTTCTTATCATAATATAAACAACTTTCCAGTCTTTCTAAAAATGGGAATAAAAAAAATAAAAAGCTTAGGCATATGAAAAAAAAAAAAATTGTTCCGACTCAGGGATGGGCAGACTTTTTCGGTCGCAGGCCAAAAATTAAAAAAAAAACTAAAAATACATACTTTTACTGTAGATCAAACTAAAAAATGAAAAATAAACTATAGTTTAACAAGCAATTTAAAAAAAAAAAATTTAAGTCAATTCCTACTTAGATCAACAAAGAAAAATTTTATTTTAGCTACTTTTTATTAAATAGTTACAGTTAATATAAATATGTATATACATATGACAGAATCACAACATTAAGTGACAGTTAATTTTTATTCATTATCATTAAAGTATTGCATTGTCATCCAAAACAATCGTGTATATAAAATTTCAGTTCAATTGAATGCTTTAAAAATGTGAGAAAAAACCTTTTAAAGTTTTGACACAAGTCGCCAACGTGGCTGTATATGTAATTCTTTAAATAATTATACTTTTATATATAATTAATTTTCATTAATTATAATTAAATTATTGTATTGTCATCCAAAATAATGTATATAAAATTTCAGCTTAATTGAGCGCTTTAAAATGTATTTTATTAACGATTGAAAATTCCACCAAGATAAATATATAGAGAGTGTGTGAGCTAATAGTGGGAATTTAAAAACTAAAAGACACGCTTTTATGGTTAATCGAACTAAAAAGTAAAAAAATAATCCTTGATATAAGAATAAAATGATTTACAAGGAAGTTAATGTCATTGTGGTAAAAGTGTAGGGTGCTTTGTACTAAATTTTTATACTAACTCAGCATTTCAGAATAGAACTAGTAAGAAATTATAACAATTGATATTAGGGTAAAAGTGTGGGGTGCTCTATGACATTAATTTTCTTGTTAATCATTTTATTCTTATATTAAGAATTATTTTTTTACTTTAGTTTTTTAAATTTTAATACCTTTAGCTTTAACAAAATTATGATTGAAAAAAAGGACGAAATCAAAAATTTTGACGAAATAAGTTCAATTCTTAAAACCTCATAGTTAAAAGGTTAAAAAAATTTGTTTTCTATAACGAAATATGCCACAAATTTCATTTTAATTTGACATCATAACGATTTACGATGTAGAAAACTATTATTTAAGTTAATGATACAAAAGGGTTAAAAAATAATTCATAAGATAATGCCTTTTACTTCTATCACTTGAATAGCACGATTTCAAAAATGAATAAATGAGACATCTAGAATTTTCAGTTAAAATCGTCAATTTCATAAATTCAAGACTCAAATTTATTTTTGTAGCAGAATAAGGATATCTTAAAAGATTGATTTGAAGAAATTTATAGTAAATCATGCATAACCAAATATTTTCTACATACAGCTCTCAAAATTTCATTTTATACATAGAACTCCAGACTATATATATAATCATACCTAAAAATTAACATCGTCCAGTTACAATCAAATTTTGAAAATTCTAATGCACTAGCAAAAGAAATGTTTAACATTAGTCAGCATATTAAACTTTACAATTGAACTATAGTAACTCTGTATACTTGCCTCTTCAGTTGGTATCTCGTCTGTATCCAACCACATTGAAACTTCCTCTTCTCCATTCAAAATTGCCTGAATGAGAAAAGCATGGAAGAATTATTACATTATAAAGATAGCATTCATTTTTCTGGTAGCTTTTATGAAAGGCTGTTATTTAAAAATTAATACTAAATTCTAAATTAATCATAAAAATCATTCAGCTATAATTACTTCAGTTTTTTTAAATCTACTTGGATAGTTTAAATAAAAATGCCCATAACAAAAATATACAAAATTTTTATTTTCTCGAATTCATGATTAATATATAAGTTATACATTTAACTAATTTATTCTTACTTTGTTGCCAAAATACACTATATAAAACCAGCAATAATTTTTCTCAGAATCTAAATGCAATAATTCTTAAGGTGAAGGCAGTAACAACTCTATTCAAAACACAAACTTCAAGTGAAACAGATATACACAATAAGATTTAAAAATCAATGCGCTTGAAAAAAATAAGACAACAGAATTAAAATTTCACATGTAAAGATGTTCAACTGAACATGACTTGGCATCTAATCAATAGTTGAAAATCCAGCACAATGGAACTGAGCACCCAGTTAGAGCACAAGGTCTGTAAATAAAGTAATGGGACAGACTTTGTAATTTCCTTTGAATACAGAAGGAATTAAATAATATCGAAGACAGATGACCTCAGATATGTCCGAATCTACAAAGAAAATCTCATTATCAACACTATTGAACCCTTGGTTGTGATGAAGTGTGTTTGCTTTTAACCACACTTGCCATTAAAATGTTGAGTTGCAAGATTGAGCAAAACAATGGAATATTTATACACTTATTCAGGCTCATGGAAGAAAACTGTTGTCTTGTATGGGGGTGTTTGAGTGGTATAAAATGCTCCCTGGAGAGTGTGAGGAAAAAGAAGAAGAACGTTCTAAGCAGGATGCAATTTTAAAAACTGACAAAAAAAATTTAAAAAAAAAAGGCTTGAGTATTCAAATGATATCTGAAAACACCAACATTTAGTGTTAAAAATTTTGTGATCTCTTATGTGTTCAAATTTAGGATCTCAACATAAAAATTTATATGCCAAAATGGTTTTGCATCAAAACAATGCTTTTTACATAAAGTAGTTTTTGTTTAAAAAATGGATTACAAGGTGAATTCTATGCTTATATCAGAGTTTGAAAGAGGTTGTGTGTGTATCATCAGATAGAAAAGGGAATTCACAAGATCTTGCAGCACTGGAGTGGAAGAGATGTAAAATTTAGAAAATGTTGAACAAAAGCAGATTTAAACATTGGAAAGGTAGCAGCTTGGGCTACAATGGAATGTGAAAATAAAATGATCATCAGAGCAGTTGTAACAGAAGTGGATTTGTCATTATCAACTATCCATTAATTAATAGGACCACTAACACACTTCTGAAAGAATGGTCAATTGTTATGTAGAATATTCCTCATACTTGTGTGTGTGTACACTGTCAAGTTCAGTTAATTTGATTACTCGACCAGCTTAGGCCCACATCAGGACATTATGGTCTGGGGGTACCATTTCCTTTATAATTAGATTACTTTTCAAATAAGCTAAGAACATTTGCTCCATAGTGGTATGCAAACAAAATTATTAGGCTCCTATTATTAATTTTATTGAGCTAACCTCAGGTTTAACTTGATGATTCTAGATAGCAAACAACATAACTTTATATGAATGGTCTTCAAGATTGCTATATACTTCCATGATCATCAACATTACTGATTTCTTTCCTGTAGACCTAATTTGGGACCCAAGTTGAAGGCATCTTCAATTCATTATTTCTCTGAAGATTGAAACATCGAAATGTTGATGATTTAACCCAATTATTAGAAAGCAATTTGGCAAGAAATCCAATTGGACATCATCTGGGAAATATACCATATTTTCCTGTATATAATCCGCAGCTGCGTATTATCCGCAAAGCCTTTTTTTCCAGTAAAAAAATTTTAAATGTTGTATAATCCACAGTGCTGTATAATACCCGGCAATTTTTATGGCAAATAATCCAAACTATGTACTGCTGATAATGTAGTGTCAGATAAATTTTAAAAAATACACAATATGATTAAAATTATAAGTAATAAGAGTTGTGCAGAAAATTTTTTTTTCGTAAAATTATTTTCTCCATCGGATGCCAATTGTTCCCATAATTTTCAAACTTTCGATTTAAATATCTAGTTATTCAGATATCTAAAGGCTGTAATTTCTTTGTTAGTCTTGCAGGTATTAGTCCCAGGTGCGGAATTCAGGCCATTTTTAACATTCTGCCTGAGATGTGCTTCATCGAGTCCATAATTAAAAAAGCTTTCAGTTGCATTTTTCAAAATCAGCCTTGTTTTTTACCTCCACAATGGAATATTTGATTCATCAATGCTTAACAATCTTGCAGTTTCCTGATTTCCTACTCCGGTAGCCTTTTCTGTAACGTTTAGTTGAAAATCAGCCATGTAATTTACTCGCTTCCGCTTCAACATGACAATATATGAACTTGAATATTTTCAGGATAAAACAGCTTAGTTCAAGACAGAATGCGAAATGACAATAGCAACTGTAATATCTTTCCAAGGAACCAAATTCATTTTTGAATGTAATTGGACCAAACTGATTGTAACTGAAATACATCAGTCTAGTCGCAATAGCTTTCAGCACCATCTATTATTTATTTTATGAAACACAAGTACTATTTATTTCAAAACTTTATTGTAGGCTTTACTAGTGGAGAATATTTTTTATCACATTATACATAATACACACAACAAAATTTTAAACTTTCTTCACCTAATCTGCAGATTATATACAGGAAAACGGTAATAGTCTATTCATGCTGTCAGCTTAGATTTAGGTCAGATATTGTCCACACCTCACCTTTCCTCTTTATAATGATCCAACTCTGGAAATAAATTATATTGTTCCAATATAGTAATTTTTCTTTTTCTAGCCACCTTTATCCCCACCACTTATTTTTGCTGCAATTCCAAGATATATCAATTTTTAGGTTCTTAAGAGTGTATTGAAAATGAGTAAATTTTTTTTTAAAAAAAAGGGGGGACAATGTCTAAATTATTATATACTTTGAATCATTTGAAATAATTGCATATTTTTTTTAAAAAAATATTATTTTAGTTTTGTAATTATTTGGTACAGAAATAAACATTCTACTTGATATAAATATTTATATCAAACAGAATGTAATGTCAAGCACACATGTATTTTTGAACTAAAAAAAAATTCTATTTTTAATATATATATATATATATTTAACTTCCAAACATCAGTCTTAACCACATAGATAAAAAAACTAAAACAATATTTACACAAGAAAATGATAATTAACACATAAATAATTTTTGTTAATGAAAATTGCCATTTAGTCATAAATTCAATTTTAATGAATGAAATTAAATTTTTAAATAATTGTCAAAGAGAATTTATCAGTTGTCCTAGATTGCATTTTAACTTTCTATAACATCCAAATGTATAGAAAATTGGTACCAATTGCATTTATTTTTGTTTTCTCCATGGTTCCTCTCTCCCCAAAGAGAAAAGATTTCTTTTCATCAAATAAGGAAGTTTCTTTTATTAAACTGGGGTTATAATTATTTACAAGAGAAAAAGAATATTACCGGCATTCTTGAATGCACTACAGACATGGTATTTGAGGATTCCATCGTAATTACAGAGTAAGTGTAATATGTCTCTTTCTGAAATAAATCACACACACAAAAAAATAAAATAAAATAAAAATAAATCTTCATTTTTGTTTTGTTTGAAAATAACTTTAAAAGCTATATAATATATATTAATATAGTTATTTTTCTATAATATTGAAAATATCTGAGCCATCACATCAAGTGTAACAATTTATTAAATATAAAAGTATATAAAGTACAAATTATGTTGCATGCAAAAATTAAACTATTTTGAATTTTTTTGCTTTCAAAGTATTTTAAACAACTACATAATCGATTTATTTTGGTAACAAAATGGCCCAGAGTTTCAGAATGCTTCTTTTAAAAAGAGCAAACAATTCATAATTAATACAAGTGTTTTTGTTTATATGTGTTAAAATCTGTATTAAAGATAAAATTCACAGAAATAAATTTGAAAAATATTCAATGAGAAACAAAACTATTATTTGGAACATCAATCACAGCCTAATGATTTTTCTTATATTTTTTATTACAAAAAGTGATAATATACCAGTATGCATAACTTTGTGCAAGTAATTTTAAAAGTCATAGTTAATAATACAAATACAAAGTATATATTCTCTCTCTCTCTCTTAACCTTTATTATTTCTATACCTATATATTTATTAAGATTTACAAATGATTTTTTTTATTATTTTACAGAATCTGAAAAAGAATAACTGAAAAAAGAGTACACTAAGAAATTCATTTTAATCCAATCATGAGTTCCTGGGATATTCAAACAAAACTATTATACCACATGCACACACACATGAAGATGACTCACAATATTTATCTATTTTTTTTCTTTTTTAACACTACAGCATGAACATAGCAGGATCAACAAATGAATTTCATTAACTGGTATAATTTTCAAATAAACCATTTTTTGGACCTTGAATATTACCTGAAATATTGGGGAAAATATATCTAAAAAATTTAGCCAATTAAAATTCACTTTTTTAATTTAATAATTGATATTTTAGAATAATATTGCTTTAATTATTTTTTTAAATTTAAGAATAGGGGATAAAATCAATTGTTTGGTGTTAGTATTGTTGAGTGCCTATTAAACATTCGAGACACCCATTTAGCATTAGAGAATCCATTTTTAAAAACCACAACATTCAAACTTGCATGATGAATATGTGATATTTAAGGTAATTTCATGATAAAAAATTAAACAAAATTGCTTTTAGAAACTCTATGTTAATCCATGAACATTAAAATTTACAACTCTTTGATGCACATTAAAAATCGTATGAATTTTGTCTACTTGCAATGAGAATTGGGAAAGTTATTATGGATATTCTACTTTTTTTTCTTTTTCTTTTTTCAAATTCAAAATATTATATTATTTTATTGTTTAATGCAAGTTTTCATGAATTACAATATTTCTTCCTATATATAAGATTATATATTGTATTTATATATCGATTCCCTCAAAGATAATGATTTTAAACAATCAATATTGATAAATTGTGAATTATGAGAGTACTCTTTAAAAATTCAATACTATTTAGTGAGTGATGGAAAAACTTAAAAATTACCTCAGGACTTTTCCATACATCAAAGATTCCAGCCATTGTGAGCAATTTAGGACCTTCCCATTCATCCCCATCTAAAAATGAACCTGCATCTTTTGTGAACACATCTTCATCTTGAGGAAAATATATAAAATACGGTTGTTTCTTTTTGCCACTCACTTCTTTCCACTCATAAAATCTATTTGGAATGAAAACATTTTTTAAAAAGCAAAAAGATAGTTTTAATTTAGTTAATAGAAAACAAGTGCTGTCTCCATAATTCGAAATTCTTTTCTATACCAATTGACATTAAATTAAGCAGCAAATTTATAGTATATTTATAATTACATAGATGTATATATTTGATAAAACATACACTAAATTTCATAACAAGTTAGGATTTTTACTTGCATATTTTTAAAGTAATAATTTTCCTCCCCCTTGAATTTTTTTGTATTAAATGTGAATAATTATTAAACAAGGCAATTTTATGATTCACTTAGGACACAAAATTAATGCTTTTACATAAAAATGGAATTTTGGGGATTTACATATTGTACTATCAAACAATTTTGTCAAATTGAAAATCATTGCCAAATACCGCAGTTTACAGCTAGTAGTGAAAATTTATTTCCGTGCATGTTCAAATGCAATATTTTTGTCAGTGCACGCTAGAAAATCTTTTATAGGTTGCGTGCTAATTTGATATCGGGGGTAGTAGCGCCAAGCTGTTGTTTATGTTCGCCAAGATGGGCGATAATATTACAATATGGTTAGCTTAATATTTTTATCGTCTGTGGATGTGGTTGCCATGGGGATAACGTATATTAGAAATAACTTTTATTCGTTTTTTACCGCTATAACCCTTTAATTTCAGACGATATCTTTAAAAATTTAACCATTTTCAGTTTAATTTTTCTATTTACGTCTTCTGTTTAATTCTGGGCTACTTTCGAATATGGATATTTCTGAAATGAGTGAGTACTTGAATATCTTTTTTCTTAAAAGAATAAGTGTTGTGCTTTTAATTATCGCAATAAATAGTTTATTTTTGTTTTAAAAATGTTTTTTTTATGTTCTTTGTTCGATGATACTCGTTGAAGGAACTTGCAGTGCAAGTTTCATATTGCAAGCTTTCACTACTTTGCAATTGATATTCTAAATTAATTTTAACATACATTATGTAATTATTTTATTCATAATGAAAAACAAATGCAATTATTACTATGTGTAATCATCATAATATTCGTTATTTATAATTGTTTCTTTTAGCATTTATTTAACTATTATTACATATTTTGTTATTTATTTATAATTATTATCTTATTTATAACTATTTCTTTTGTTTATTTACAGCTATTCTTATGTTTATTTATAGTTGTGTATTACGAGTTCTCTTATGCATCATTTTTATTTTTTTACAATTCGACGATTACTCTTTTTAATAATTACTAATTATATTACATGATTATTATTTCTAATAACCATTATAAAATTGTAGTATATGAATATTATATATAATTACGATAAAATAAAATTATAAGATTATTATATGCTGCTTATAATACTATTATTAGTTCATGTTACTTTTTATTACATAATATTATTATTCATTATTTATTGATTGATCTAGGTTATTCTCAATCTCTTCTATATTTTTCATTTGAAATACATTTCAAAACAATTCTTTTAAATTATTGTGTATCATTAAATTACCGCTAGGCCGCCATACTGGATTTCATTCCAGCCACAAGCAGCACTTGGTGCTATTACCCCCGTTATCAAATTAGTTCCATAGGTTGTACCATTTTCACATATAACAATCTTGATCACATGCGCTTGAAAATAACAAAATTGTCAATGTAATTTGCAACATTTTCTAATTTTGAAGTGAAAAATGATTAAAATTTACAATCTATTCTCTATAAAAGAATGTAGTGGAACATTTCCAAAAATACAATTTAATACAAAAGTACCTGAAAGATTATGGGGTTTAGCAAAATAAGAAATACAGCAGAACTGTCCAATTGCATTTAGTGCAGCATCGAATTTATGTAAATTTATAATGCAGCGTCTGCAGATTGAAGACTCATTTGTCCCAATTTTGAATGTATAATTACAATGTTTTGGTTATCTAAAATTGTTGGTTGATATTAGATCTTCTGTTTAGTTCATATATATGTGTGTGTTTCTTTCTTCTTTAAATACAATATTTAATTCTAAATATTTGTTAATGGACTAACATGGAACTAGCATGTGCAGGAATTTGTTTTCATGCATGTGAGGAAATGCCAAATTCTGTCAATATCTTTTAGTTTAGCATAAATGGTCATCTGTACAATATATAAATACAGAGTTCTTTTGTTCTGTATATTCTTGCATCTGCCGGCCGCCCCCCGCCCTTTTTCTTTTTAATAAATCATGTTGGTATAATTTGTTTACTTTTCAGTGAGAAACATCTTTAAAAACCTTTCCCAAATAACACCATGTAAAGAAAAGCTACAAGTATACAGTGTAGATATACGATACATCCATGCACACTTATTCATTCACTCACTCACCCATCATGAGACCTCCAGAACTATTATACCAAAAGACTTGAAATTTTACAGGCACTATTATTTCATTGAGAAAACACCCGCTATTAATAATAACAAATTTCGCATAATTTGACAACCAAGAAGGAAGCGCTGTGTCGCAACAGAAAAAAATTCCCATTTTTGTACTATTAAACCTACAGACCTTGGAATTATGGAAGGCATGCATCTAGAGATCCAATAAGTATGGTTATTGTGAAAATCTACTCCCAAATGGGGAAAGGGAGGTTTAAAAAGGTGTAAAAGTTATAAATATACTTCCAATTTTAGAAATTCAGGTCTTCTTTTTAAATCCAAAAATTAGGACTACATTAGAAATTTGTTGAATATAATTGAAAACTTAATGCTGTGATTTATAGATATCAATATTTTTAAAATATGCATTATCATGAAAAATAGAAAACACCATTAACAACATATTAATAGAACTAATTAGCACATTATATGACAACTAGTAGTAATTTTTAATAGCAAATGAACTCATGTTACACAAAAATTTAATAGATTTCATAATTTTTAATTACTGACCCCATAATCATGCACCTTTTGAAAATGAGAAAAATATTATACATTGCTTGAATGAAAGATTCTATTATCTAGCAATTTAATGGTTTTCTTCAAACATGATTATATATGTAGGAGAAAAGTGACTCACACATACAAACTCATTCATCACAAGACTTTTAGAACTATTAGACCTAAAGACTTGCAATTAGGCAGGTGTGCAACTTTAGATCAGTACAGATATGTTAAGAATGGGTTTTTCCAAAATAAGTCTACCAAGAGTTGTTGCAGAGGCAAAATAGAAGAAAATTCAAGCTTTTGAATTAGTAGACCTACAGAAGAATAAATTTAGCAAACATGTTTCTTTTGATGAATAGAAGTATGCTAAGAACAGGTTTTGCAAGATATCGACTTTAAAGAGGGGTATGTGGAGAGGAAATAGATAAAAATTCTATCTTTTGAACTATTATACAGCCTTGAAATTAAAAGCAGGCATGTTTCTTTTAATGAGTAGAAATCTACTAAGAACAAGTTTGATATGTATCAACTGCCAAAGATGGGGGAGAGGGCTATTCAATAAAAATTTCCATTTCTACCCTATAAGATCTATAGGCATTAATTTTGGCAGCATGTTTCTTTCATTGAGTAGAGATCCATTTGTTCACATGTTACAAGCTAGATGCATTTTGAATACATTATCAATTAATGTGCAGAATAAGGGATACCAAAATATATGCAAAACTCACTATATCCTTCATTACTATTCAATTACTTCATTATTCATTGTAACAAGAAACATCCATTAAATAAATTTTAAAAATATAATAAATATTTAAAAAAACAAATGAGCATAAATTAAAGAATCAAATAAATTTGTGCAATACTAAATAGTATTTTTGTATTCAATTCAAAAGGGGTTCCCCCCCCCCCCCCAACATCTAACATAAGCCTCAAATTTTATCCTTAAATAAATATAAGCATCCATTCAAAAAATAAAACACATCGGGAGTATACCTTTATAAAGCCAGTTTCATAAATTAGATACACAGTAATTTTTTCAATGTGACATAAAAGAATTATTTAAAGCAATAGTAATTTCAAAAATAAAAGGAAGGGGAGGAGGTTAAGAATAAAGTAAGGATTGTCCTTAAACAATTTCACTGTAACCTGTTTTGATAGTCATTTAAAATCAGTAATATGTCAAACATTAATAAAGTAAAATAATTTAATTTTAGCATTTTTGAAATAAAACTATTGAATTTTAAGGCATTAAAGAATTTTTTTAACATTATAAAACTAGAATTACGAAAGACCTAAAAAATAAAATAAATTGCCTTAGAATTTTAATTTGAAAGGTGTGATAAACTTCTTCCAGCAAAACAAAACTATTCACTAGGATTACTGGTTTCAAGAATCTTTTGTCACATGAACTCGGATAGGTGAGAATTGAATCTAACATATATATTACAAGTAGCAATACCTTTCTAAATGGACTTAAAGAATACGTTCTTTTTGAAACTACATAGTTGTCATCATTAAACTTGGTTATATTTAATGCTAAAATTATAACATTGGTTGTTTTGATCCAAAATCCATTTTTACACACAACTTTATTTATTGGGAGAGTACAAAAGTTCTACCCGTCTTTATTACCCATAAAGAGCAAATAAATATGAAATAAACAATAAGTATGACTGCGCATAATCTCCATTGCTATCTGTGACTTCTTGCCATCTTTCTTCGGCCCCTTCTACAATATGGGTTTTTAGTGACACCAGGACTCTAACCCACAACATTGACCACAAGTTTATTACCATAATCATTAGGCTATTGTGGCCACAATTGCATTTCCCAAATAAGTTATCCATAAACATCCTTCAATTAAATACATCATTTTTTCACACTGAAAAATCAATATTATTCTAAATTGAACTTTTAGTAATGCATAAAAAAAAAATGCATTTTTCCTGTTTATTCCAAAGCACAGAAACAAGAAAAAGATTGTACATTATACTTGTCAGCAACACTTTTCAAAACAATTACAAAAAGTAACCCTCCAAAGGGGGGGGGGAATCTTTCAAAAGCTGAGAATTTGTATTTCACTGATGAACTAACTAAAAAAACAAGACAATGAATTTTTAACAAGTAAAAAGGAAACAATGTGCAATGATCTAACCAAAACATACAAAACTCATGAATCAAAAAGCCAACTATGACTGAAGATAGCACATAAAAAGCAAGATGAAACTTATATCTTTACCTTCACTCTCTAAGCTATTTACTGATCAGTTGCTGAAATATGCTTATGGTGTTTTACGCTAAGTAGTATTCCCAAGTTTTGAACTAAATAATTAGTTTTTTTTGTAAGTGTTTCAAATATTACAATTTAATAAAACCTGGTTATTTGGAGTCGGCACTTGGCTTCCACATTAGTGACTTGTCCTCTTTGGAGCCAAGTTTTGCAACTACAGCTGGAGGTATCTTAAAAGAATGAAAAGTTTTTCAATGGAATAGAAGTTTTATCACTTGAAGTCAACCTGAATAATGCCACTCTATGCCATCTATCCTGAGCAGGAAATAGCAAGTTTCATTTATACCACTTTCCCTTTAAGAAAACAATCCAGATCTATGATTCATTCAAATTGAATTTCAATTCATCTGACAGGTAAAATAACCAACAGAACAATATTTCCTTCTGTTATTGTAGCTCTTGATACTAAAGTACAGTAGGAAGTTTAGGATGTCATTCTTAAACCCCAATGACTGATGCATATGAATTTAAAGAGCAGACTTTGGAGCAATGCTCCCATCTGAAGCAACTTGATTAAAATTGCTCTAGCAAGATCTTTGTGGTTTGGAGATCAAAAACCTTCACAAATTCCACATTGGTGCAATTACTGAGGAAATCAAAAGTCATATTTTGAATAATAGAACCCCCTAAATTAAATTTCTCACTTCCTTTTTTTCAAAGCTACCACAAATAAGTTCTCATTTTGCATGAAGATACCAAGCAACTAGACACCGATCCAGTTCCTAAATTGGAAAAACTCAGTCCAGGAACAATGCGATCTGGATTCTGTTCCAAACCTATGGTTCAATTTCAATGGTGATTGTATTAAGGATTGGAGGGGAAAACGATGTAACCATCCAACAAAAATAAGAAAAATTCATGAATTAATAAGCCAACTGTGACTAAAGATTGCATTCAAGAAGGTGAAACTCATATCCTTACCTTTACTTCCTAACCTACTTACTGATTAGTTGAAGAGCTGTCCAGATGAAGTTCTATTCTATATAGCATCCTACTGTTTAAATGTTTAAGTCTTAGTTAATTTTTTAGAAGGGTTTTAGATTTTAATTTTTAATAAAACTTGATGATCTGGAGCCAGCACTCAACTTCCAAAAATGTAATACCTTCTTAACATTGCATGTTTTAAAAAAATATATATATCCCTTACTCAAAAATAATCAATAGCAATCAATAACAGAGTACATACGACTTATTCAAAAATATTCCACATTCCAAGTTATTAAAATTACCAAAATAAACAATTTGCCAGAATTAAATCATTATCACACCCTGAAATGGTGAAATGCAAGAGATACTCTGTTCTGCACTCCTACTAAAAAAAGAAATTAAAAAAAAAATGCAATCTAGGTATATATTTTCAACAAATTAAGTTACAACTTAATTTTAATCTTTTAGGAAAGAAATAAAGGAATTCTACTTCATCAACACTTCTTTTACATATACACTCTGTTAAACTCAAATCAGAAAAGTACCAATATTTATTTGTAGACAAAGAACCTGATTAAACTTTTTACTTCAAAAAATGTCTTGGAATATGTATAAAATACTTTGAAAAAAAAAGTTTTCTAAACAAGAAAGATATTACTAAATTATTCTTTCTATTTCAGGCAATAGCTAGTCAGAGTTAGGATGCAAATGGAAAGAAAATTAAAACTGTAAATGAGCAAATTCATAAAAACTACACTCTGAACATATAAAAGGACAATTTATTTTACAAAGGTTCAAATCAACTATTTAATATACACATCAGATGTGCCAAGTTAAAAAAGTCACTCTCATCAATTGCAAAGCTTTCACACATCCCCCCCCCCCCGCATCAAAATAATTATGACATGTATTTGTAAAAATTAAAAAAAAAAATCTTTCACTTTGTTTATAAAAATAAGACTTTAAATTAAAAAAAATCATACATACAATAAAAAACATTTTTTTAATTTATTATTTTTTCTTAATTTAATTAATAAGAATTAAAAGACAAACCCATCAGCTAGAACAACACATCTTCGCCCAGCTAAAGCAGCACCTCTAAAAGTTGGCTTATGCATGAGGCCTTCAATACGACAATTATTAGTCTTTAGAGTGCATTCTTGAATATTTCCTTTGTACCAAGACGGAATTAATCCCCATCGCATTAGCGTGAGGGCACGATTCTCACATTCCTTTTCAGATTCAACAACTGTTCCATTAACTATTACTGGACTAAAAAAGAATATTGTTATTGTAAACATTTAAAAATAATTAAATATTTAAAACAAGTTTAAGTTTACTAAACGACAGTGGACTACCTGTTTTGTGTTGGAGAAAGATTATAATTTGGCTTATAGGTTTGCCAACCAAACTTCTCGATCCAAGACAAATTTTCTTTATTTTTCGAATATTGACAAGTCGCTCGTTGTATTCCATGCTGATCAAGTGTACTATTAATATAATTACAAGGAATTACCTTGAGATTTAGTTTTAAACAAAAAATACATTAAACATCAACAAAAAACTAGAGTACATTTTTATTTCGATAATTTTAATTCATATCTTACCAAGCAGTTCGACCACACATAATTATAAGTTTTTAAAAAATTCAAATCTCAAATAACGAAGATTTCAGTGACTCTCTTATAAGTACTCTTCATAAATCTTTCGAAATATATATTAGCAAATTCGCGCTTAAACTCTGCGGACAGCAGACGATATTAGGCCATCTGATTGCCAAATTTATTAAAATTTTGTTTTCCAAAAAATGCTAAAAAAAAGATAAGCATGAAAAAAGATAATTTTTATATTATACTAAAGTTGAATTTATACTAATTACATTTCCTCAAAGTAAATATTTCTCAGAATTCAAGGCTTCAAAACTAATACCATACTGCGTAAAGCAAGCTTTTTTTCCCCTTTCTTGTTTGAGAACCGCCTGAAACTGGTTTATCTGCCTTGAGGTGGTATGACGTCACATTTGACAATACTAAAGCAGTTTGTGGTTGGTTTAGCTTCGCTTTGATTCTAACAAGTGGATAATTGTTTTTGCGCTTCGTAAAACACATGTGTATGTTTAAAAATAAACTTTACACCGAGAAAGCAAGCAAAAATTATTGCTCTGAACGTCACACGTCTATGACAGTGAAGCTGCATTCACACCAAGGCGTGTCAGCGTCGAGCGTCTAGCTTAAGCGTTGAGCGTGAATTCAGCTGAAGAGATATCGCTTTTGCGTTTGGTGCAGGATAGAGATCTTCAAACTGTGAGCCGCAGAACCTTGGGGTTTTAAGAATCATACCTAGGGGTTTACGAGTTAAGAAATGGAAAAGAAAGTTATAAGTTGTGCATGCAAAACAGATTCGTCTTCTCTATTTCTACCAACACGAAGTACCTAAACCTATGCTTCCCAACGTAAATCACGCGTACCACGGGGAAAACTTTAAAAAAAAATATGTGGCTCCGGAGAGCTTCTTTTTTACGTAATTTGTTTCAACTTTTAATTCTTTGCATATACGAGCTTAAGAGCCGTTACACTATGGCAGAAATTAACCCCAACAGAAGTGATAAAAAGATCATTTGTTTCATGACATTTTTAGAGGGAATGGGCAGTGGCAGCTTGAGACTTGAACTTAATGTGAGTAAGATGCATTTCGCGAGGCCCTCTGATGGCGTAAGAAGAGAGTTCATAAAATATAAAACCTACTGGTTCCAACTCAGAAGGAGCTACCTTGAGCCCTCAGGTGCATGAGAAGATGTTCCGGTCAAGTGTGGTCAGTCTAACGCGAAACCCCTAGTTTTAAGTTCTCAAGCAAGCTCGGTACTCATTTATCAACCCACTGAAGGGGTGAAAGGCTGAGTCAACCTTACTCAGCCCGGGGTTTGAACCTCAGACCTGTGGTGGGGAAGCGCGATACACTAACCACTCAGCCACTGGACTTCAAGCTTTAATTTATCTTTGATAATTTTCCAGCGTTTGTTAAAATATGAAAATAGCAAAAAAAAAAAAAAAATCTTCTGGATAAAACCAAAAAATGTTTTTGTTGACACCGACTAATTAGCTACGTCTACCAAAAACGGATGCCATCTATGACAACAGCAAGGTGTGAAAAATGACCTGAGGTTTATATTTAATATTCGAGTTTTGACTCCACTATTTATGCCTACCATATTTGCCCCATTGTCGCATCCTTGTCCACGACAGTTCTGTATACCTATGCCATTTTTTTCTAGCTCTCCCACTATTGCATTGGTCAAATATTCTCCAGTCGTTTCAGTGACAGCGAAACATCCGATAAAGTTTTCTTCTATACTTCTAGTTGATGTATTACAATATCCTAAGATGACCGACATTTGTTCATTTCTATTACAGTCTCTAGTGCAGTCGAGTAAAAAAGAATATATTTTGCCTTTTTTATCCTACTAATCACTTCCCTGGTAACTGCGTTTGGCATGATTGAGATCAATTCATTTTGAATATCGTGGCTTAGATAATGGTGTTCAAGTTGTTTATTATTAATGCGATTTATGTGTGTTCTCGTAACGTAGGATCATATTTTGATATCAATTTAAATAAGTCTATGAAGTTTCCAGAATTCGTAGTGTCTTCATCTGTTTGAGAGATTCTCTGAACTCTAAACGCCAGAATAGGAGACTAAGAAATTTATGATATCAATTAATCTCTCAAACAAATTGTACCAATGTTTTTGAGATTTAGAAATTCACCTTTCGTTTTCTCAGTTTAATGTTTTTCCGCGCTTTATTCCCTTCTCTAATGTTATCCATTTGAACATATAGGCCATATTACGTTCTTTAGTATTTTCATGTCTGTAAAATACTACATAAGTGTTACCAATAAAGCACCCTTTCTGTACCATTTGAGTTTGTGAATTACCAAATAGTCTGCTTGGAAAAAAGAAAACTATATTTTTACAACTTGAAAAAATAAACCAGCGACGACGTTGTGAGTTTCACCGTTATTTAGTTTTCTTGAAAAATGAAAATTGGAAAAGCGTCTATGATCATCATCTTTAGGATAATATTCATCAATGTTATTTAACTGTTGTGTGTGTGGGACTGCTTTGAACTATATCATGACGGCGAGCATCTGTCATGGGAAACATCCACAATCCTAGGTCAAAACTGGCAGATGCTTTTTTCACTACGTCACTGGCATCTCTGTTCACAGGTGAAGAACTAATATCAATCTCTTCTTGATTGCGACTTTTATGAACAGCATGAACACAGAAATCTCAAAGTCAGATTTTGATTGGTGAGTTTTTGATCCAATTTCCGATTTTCGTCGTTCGGTATCAATAGTCGGTGCATCTGGGGTAATTTCCCAATTCAAAGGAGACTCGGTTACGGATAAACGCTGTTGAGAAGTTGAAGGAACCGATTCTCATTTGATTCTTTACTGCCAGATTCAATCTGATCGAGAAATTTCATCATACCTGAACTTAAAATCTGGTTAGATACAGTTCTTTCCGATTTTCTTTTCGCTACACCAGATTCCCATTTTCTCCCTTTGTCTCTATCTCTCTTAGCACCTAAGCCTGACATGATTGATAAGTTATGAAAAATGCACTAATGATACGTAGCCTGTAAACAAAAACAACAACATTTGTTATTTAGGTACTTCTTTCTTTCGCTAAGTATAATGACAAATAATAAACTTAATTTTATGTCATGTAATGTTTTAAATAGAAAACTATAAAAATATGGGTGTAAGTCTTTTTTTCTCCAAGCCTTATTTTTCCCAATCTCACTTGGATTCGGTTTCCAGTCTAACCTGATTTCAGAGTGTAAGGATAATAAATAAATAATTTTTACTTTATCTTGACAAATAAACATAGGTATACTATTATTTTTCTTCACGACAGAAATCGAATTTCTACTACTAAAATACGTGTCTATCGTTTTATAACAATATACCTGTACCGCCACACACACATTATTTATTCTCACATCAAAAACTTTTAAAATTTACAATATAATATAGAAACATGAAGCGAGACTGCGTCTACAGGCGATACTGTAATTGGCTTTCTAATGATGGGAAGTCTCGAATTATGCCCCGTCTTTGACCGGGAACTCCCCATGATAGCAAATTAACTCCAGCTAATTTTGCAAAGTAAATATTAACGAATAAGCGGAAACGACAAAGTTGAGAAATTTTCAATAAAAGAAAATAGAAAACAATATTTTCACGAATTATTTATTCATATACTTTCACGCGCTGATAAATATAATATCTTTAAAAAAAAGTCGATATATCAATTTTTCGATACCTTTTGGCAAAAAACAAATAGAGTTGAGAATTTTCGAATTTATTAACTTTTAAAATCCCTGTGGCGTGTACTTTTGGATTTTCCTTACTATTCGTTTAATTTATTGCGGTTTTGAGACACGAGACCGTGGGTGGTGGCTCTGGGAATGCGGTTGTAAAGAACAAAATCAATTCTAAAATTCTGCGAGCTGCATCTACCAGATGCCGGGCGTTGGTGGAAATAATTCAGTCTTGAACCAGTAAATTAAAGTAACTAAATTTATTCAGAACTGCAGAGCGAGCAAGCACTCGTGATTGCTTTACCCTTTTTGTATACAGAACACAATGGCATCACACAACCTTTTCGTAGTTACAGAAACGTGCTGCCACTTATTCACACAGATCATTTTTCTTACCAACATATTCCCCCTTTGAGACTTGGAGATAGTTTCAAACCCATAAAAATTATAATTCAACAGATCAAGCCTCTTTGGTTCTTTATCCAATCTTCCAGAAGAAGTATATTTTTTTACAATTAAATCATTAGTATTCAAGATAATTTTCAGGTTTAGTACATTTAACAGAAATTGATTCCTCTTTCAACTCCTTATCGCTATTTGCAATCGCTTGTACTTCCAAGGAGAAGATACGTTGTACCAAGAGTATTACTGTTCCATGTTGAGTTTTAAGCCGAACTGTACGAATTTACCCAACTCAGGGTTCCCACACCCGATTATCATTCTGTTTTTGTATTATCTCACCTAGATGTTCTTTCCTGAAACGTTGCCTTAAATCACTTAAAAGTATAATTCTATATTTCATTCTTTTTTTTAAGTCTCGCGAATTTAATTCTTTAATATCGGTAGTATCGGAACAGTGATTCTCTATTAAAAACATTGCAGGAGTAAGAGGGATCAATTCCTGTGGATTTTCAGGTATATAATAGACTTCCCCCAGAAGTCGCTTCCTCATTATCTTGTCTACCTAAGGCTGTGGGAGGGAACGATGCACGACCAAGACTCTCCATGATAAAAAAAAAATCTAATTTATTATTATTCAATTGTAATATTCTACAACAAAGTAAACTATAAAAAGAAGCCCTAAGAGTGATATAAAGAAAGCAACTAACTACCTGAAGTGAATAAGCGCGCGTAATCAGATTAGTTTAGCTTTAATCAATCCTAACCTATTAATTCTTGATCCACTAATTTAGTCTAGTAGCCAAAATCCGTCCTTTAGTCAAGATGCGTAAATTCTAATTCTCACCTTAGTAACGCTGCATTCAGATGCTCCGCTCCTTCTGACCTAATAATTAAACTCTAACTTTATATACTCTAACTAACTTGCATCTCAGGGTTTTTCTTGATAGGGATGGCTGTAAAATAAACGCGAATGCTAGCCCAAAGATTCCCCAAGTGGATTAATTGGTGAAGGTCACGTAAAGACCCGTCACAATCCCCTCCAAGAAGAAAACGTTATTTATTTGAGGGTCTTAATGACCCGATAGAAATTACGTAGGAAAAAAAATGCACTTAAACTAACAAGAATTCTCTAACTCGAAATTAGCATTAACTTCTACATAACAATACGCTACATTAAAAAAAAATACTCCAAAACTACTAGCTCTTAATACCTTATATCACTCACAAAACTTCTCCTTTTACACTCATCATTTAAGGTGTACCCCATTTGGGCGAGGACTGAGGAAAAACTTCCCTCACAGAAGGGGAAAACCTGACCGTACACAACACGTAACTTAGATATTCTAACAATCTTCTTTGCGTTACCAGATTCACTTCCTTCGTCACATCAAAAAAAAATCTTCAAAACATCATAGTCAGCCAGTCATCATAGTCAGGAAACTGAAATGAGAACTGGATCAATGGACGTACAAAAGAATTTTTCAACACTATATACATACACAGACCACATTGAACTTGCACACATATTCCAAATGTCAGTTATTTTTAAACATATAAACACACCATCCGGTTTTTCAAAAAACTCCCATTCCAATCGCGCAGCGCTGTTAGTATTATGGTTAATTTCCTATCTCTCTCTCTCTCTCTACGCCGCGTCCCAAAACCAGATATATACTAATATCTATCAATACGTGAATACATATACAATTTCAAAACATTCATTGTAAACAAACAATACAAAGAATTCTCGCATCCCAGCTAAGTCTCAATAAGTAGTAAACAAATGTAATCATACAATTGCTTTCCACACTTTAGAATAAATTTACACATACAAAAGTTCATTTTTCACAACCAGAAAAATGCACCGCAATATAGTATAAAACTTTTCTACAAAAAAAAACTTTAACAAAACAAGACTTGCTTTTTGAAAAAATTTACCCGACTGACTGCCTGCCAGTAAAAAAAATAATGAAACAATACAACCTGGCTAAAGCTTCTTCAACTTCTTTCCTTGATATCTCAAATATGAACTTCAAGCGATGCTGTCCTTCTGCTCCCTGGACTATCTTTAGGCTCTCTTGTTGTCTGGTGTGTCGACTCTGTCCAGGGAGATTAGGACTGAATCTTAAGCTCCTTAGACTCTGCTTTGGCTGTTGGTGACCTTGTTGTCTGGATTGTCGATGCTGATTGGATAAGTTCAATTCAGTTCAGTTCAGTACATTGATGACCACTGTAAAAATGGAGACTTGGCTAAAGCCTTATGCTCCGATATATTGTGGATTAGATCTTAGCTTCAGTTGTAATGTACGGTTAGTGATTGCACTGTCTATCAGTAGTTTTAACTATCGCCTTGGGTTTTAACTGAAATGGAAGAAAGTGGAATATTGAAAGTCTAATAATTAGAATTTTAGAATCTATTGGTTGATGCTAAGAATTCTTCAATTTTTTGAACTTGCTCTATTGTTTTACATTTTGCTATTGAGGAATATGACCATTCTCCGTGGTTGGAGATAAAATTTTTTTAAATTTTACGCTGTGATTTGTATTTGATACAGTTTTTAATATAAAATGTTCACTCGTTTCTGGTACTTGACAATCTATACACAAAGGAGAATCTGTTTGTTTAAAAAGGAAATAAATATCATTTAATGGTAATTTTTTAGCTCGCAACTTATTGATTAAAACTTCTGTATTTCTATTTTTTGCTGCCTGTCTATTCCACTTTTCAAGATGAGAAATATAAATATAATTTTTATGTTTTTTGCTTTTTTTCCATATTTCTTCGTTTTTACTTTTGTGTTGTTTTTTGAAATATGTATGTAGGTCTTCCCAAGTAATCCAAGGAATAATATTCCACGGTTCTGGAGAGGCTTTAGCTAATTTATCTACTTCATTAATTTTTATTCCTTTGTGAGCTGGTACCCAAATGAATGTAATTGATTGAGCTATTTGGAGGCACTCATGTAGAGTTGAATTTAAATTTAATATTATCGTATTGGATTTTCTATTAATATTTTGGATACTTTTTAGAACTGATAAGCTGTCCGTTAGGATGACATAGTTTTCTGTTTCAGTAACCCAATTTTTTAACGCAGTCCATATGGCTATAGCTTCAGCTGTGAATATTGAAATTATTTCTTTCAGTATAAAATTTTGTCGAACTTTTTTCTTGGGGATTAAAATTCCTATTGACGTTTGATTAGGATTTTTTGAACCATCTGTTGCTATTATGATGTTACTAAAGTTTGATTGAATGTAATCATTAAACATATTTTGTATTATGACATCTGGAAAATCCTTGTTTTGAAATGGTAGTTCATGAGTATAGATTTTTATTTTGTGATTTTCATAGATTGGAGGAGGAGGGATCCACTGAAGAATATCCATTTTAGATATACATAGTTCTTGGAGCAGGTTCATTGTCTTTTTAAAAATACTGATCTCTTTTTCCCTATATTTATAAAAAATATTATTTATATCCCAAAATAACTTTGCATTCGGGGACCAGTCTTTTAATGCTATTTGTTTAGTTATAAATTTTTGGCAAAGGAAATTATGACGATTAACAATACTTCCACTCATAGACTCTGCTCTTAATAAATCTAACGTGGTGTTTCTTGGGAGACCTAGGGCTAAACGTAAGGCAGCATTATAAATCGGTTCTAATTTTTGTCTGTTGGTATTGCTAGAAAAGGAAAAAAGTTGACTTCCATAGTCAAAGATAGAACGGATTGTGGCATTGATAATATTTAATACATGATCAGATCTTGTTACTATTTTCGGAGAAGATAAGGCTTTAATGGCATTTAAATATTTGAATCCTTTCTGGCGTAGGTAATGTATATGATTTTTCCAGGTGATATTGGGGTCGAAGATTATACCCAGGATTTTAAGATTCTTCACTTCGGAAATAGGTTTGTCGCATATTTCAAGTAATGGAGGTATTGTGCTTCTTTTTCTGGAAAAGTTGATTAGGCTACTTTTTTCTGGAGAGGTGGACAATTTCCATTTTTTACACCAGACTGAAATATTATTTAAAGATTCTTGCATTTTGCCTATTGTTTTATTCCAAAATGTACCGCTATTGTATAAAAATATGTCATCCGCGTAAACCAGAAGATGGCTGTCGTGTTGAATTTCAAATATATCTGCCATATAAATCATAAATAGAAAAGGACTTAAAATTGAACCCTGGGGTACACCATAATTATTTTTAATGATTTTTGAAAAATTGTTCCTAAATTTAATTTGAATTGTTCTCTAATGTAAGAAGTTTTGTATCCATCGTAGCAATCTACCAGAGTATCCAACTTTTTTTAATTTAGAAACAAGGC